>JBAMJV010000932.1:0-297500 GCA_037951105.1 Echinarachnius parma | reverse complement strand
TAATAGTCACTATGACTCTATGCGCTTTACATACTAAATTAAATGAACAAAATACATCATACAACTACTGCATACATCAAACAATTAAGGAAAAGGTAAATTAAGATACAGCCTATTTAAACAAAAAGAGTTTTATTATATATACGCACGAAACACGCACACACACACACACACACACACACACAAACACAGACACACACACATACTTACATGGGCACCCGACTTGTGGGGTACTTGTGCTACTAGTGCTACTACATTAAACTGGCGCTATTCACAAAATCTTTACAACGAAAAAAGGCAACCTTCCGAGTGTATGGGAGGGTAGGGGTGTGTCTAGAAAAAATTGTGTTCCTCAAGTATCATCTATGGGGTACAGTCACAGGGTTTTGTCACATAACTTGATGAAGCTAAATACGCTGATATAAGGCTATTCCTTAGTGGGGTCTATGATTTATTCCCCACAAGAAAAAAAATATATAATTATACGCACACGAGAGCCCACAAGAATGCAGGCGTGAGAACACGCACACACACGCGCACACACACACACACACACACACACACACACACACACACACACACACACACACACACACACACACACACACACACACACACACATACAACAAAAACACGCGCCAACAGTTAATTCGATATTAAATCAAATCTCATTTCCCCCCTAACATATTTATGTTTCACATCTTTTTTGTTTTAACCCTAAAATGGCCGGGCTATTTGAGGTCTTTCTACGGCCGGGGGGGGGGGGGGGGGGGGGGGGCGCCATTATGGCACCCCCCCCCCCCCCCCCCTTAAGATCTCGGCCGTGAATTTCTTCTTTTTTTAAACTTATGTATTTCATTGTTTTTGTTGTTAATTTTATTTCTAACAATAATTCAACTGTTTTGAACCCCAAAACAAACATATAAAATGTAATCAATACCAAATAACCAATGATATACCTCTTTTTACGAAAACTGATATTTCCATATGTTTTGTACACAAATCACGAAATTGAGCGATTTTCGGGCTGACATGCTCACGTGATTTTGTAACGGTAGGTCCGATTTTCATCTTACCGCGTTTTGGAGCAATAAAAGAAATCGCGGAGGGGGGGGGGGGGCATTATGCCCCCCCCCCCCCCCCCCCAGGCCTTATTGTGGTTAAGTAAAAATCATTCGAATCCGCTGAGTATAATTACAAGCACTGGTGGAAAACAAATTACAAATGCGACATAGGAGTGTTGCACTCTTTTAATCAAAATATTTTAAGCAAAAGTAAACATGATATAAATTTATTTTTGTATTGTGATTGTTTATCAAAACTAAAGGGGGAAACTTGCTAGAAACCAATTATGCGAATGAGAATGAGCGAAAAGGGTAGGCTTCTGTGAGACTGGAACCTGATACCTCAGGGGATGTTTCACAAAGATTATGAGTTGAACGTAACTCTAAGTTTGCCCTAACCACTATGGAAAGCCATTTGTAGCCTTGGAATATAACATATTCAAAAGCAAACAACACAACAACTATTTTGATACCTCCAAAATCAAAGGTATATAAACTAATTGATAGCTCCTTGATAATAACAAATATTACTGATTTTTCATCAAAATATATGCATTTTTAAAAGAACCATTTCAACAATTTTACAATGAAAATAATGGCTCTCCATAATTGTTAGGTCCAACACTGTTAAGTTCCACTTATAATCTTTGTGAAACACCCCCAGGACTGTTAGGAATGTTTGTATACAGCGCGCCCTCTGACAATTTGTAAATGGGGGAAGTTTTTTACTATGTCGAGCATTGAAAGGGTGCACGGACAACAGTTCACATGTCGCTGAATGTTATAGTCACACCGAAGCCCCAATTTTCTTCGGACATTTGTTATTTCGATGATAAATTTGATAATAAGTCATCAATGAAAATGGCGTTAAAGGGATAGTTGAGTTTTGGTAAAGAGAGTACAGTTTTGTTCAAACTGAATTTTAGTAACCAAAACCTGCTCCATAACATTACAAACTAACAGTTATAACTCCATCATACTCGAAAGGAATACAAAATTACAAATGACCAAGTAAAAAGCCTGTTATCATTCAAAAAGAGCCGTTAAAACTCACGAGGGAACTTTTTCAAAACTCATTGGTTTCATCCATTAATTTTCTTTCATAAATAATCAACAGCTATTTATAAACCTCTTGTGTAGATTTTTGAAAAGAGGAAGCATTTTAGGCATTTGTTTAACGGCTGGTTCAACATTCTCTAATAATTGTGGGGCCCCACATTTATTACAAATGGTTATGTTTATGCATATTTCAGCCATTTCTGAACCGATCAAATAAAGTTTATTCTGTCATTAAAATATTATGTTCTTTCAAATTTGACGCTCAGTTTTTCATTATCTCACACCAAAATTAGTTTGTGTAGCGCCCTCTATACCAAAATTCAACTATCCCTTTAAGCATATTTCAAGCAATAATAATAATAATAATGCAATATATCTAATATAGTCAATCTGTAATCTTCAGAAGGATTCTGCGCTCATTTCGTATTTCGTCAACGCGAACTCAATTTTGTTTACAATGTCAATAAGCTTCGGGAAGAGGCTCATCACTCCCGTGTAGAACGCCATCTCCAGTTCAGATTCAAACAATTGATCAGCTTTTTCCTTGATTGTCGGATGGACCAGCTTCGCAACGTTATTGTTCCGATCCAGCAACGTTGTCCAGGCACTGAGCAACGCCTCAAGCTCGCCGAGAGTCCTCGTTTGCATGTTCGTCTCCTCGACATTTTTCGGCAGCTTCCGAAGTCTTCCGATGATGTTCATCTTCACATGTTGCCGAAAGATGCGAAAATTGTGGATGTTCTTGAAGAAAGTCGCGAAACTGAGGCAGTGCGCGTCGTAGTCGGTGAACGAATCACCGCCCGGTCTCGTGGACGCTCGCGATCGCAAAGCCCTGGGCGTGGCCACGGTCAGCATGTCGAGTCTACTTCCGGTAATGTCAGAGGTCACTTCCGGCGCGAGCAGCAATGCCTCGCTCTCCTGACTCCTTCTCTGCTTGTACAGAATGAAGTTCTCTTCCATATCGTGTAGGCTCAGCGTCGGGATGTCGTCGTGAGTCGGCGGACAGATCTCGCGAAGTGCCCGGGTGAAGTACTTGGTGCTCTTCTCGAACTTGTTGATGGATATCAGGGCCGAGCTCAGCTGGTCCCGATAGTAGACGTGCAGCCTCTTCACCATGTCGAAGAACTGCCTCTTCTCAGCCGCCATCACTGCAGATGAAATATTTTTAAGAAAAAGGTAGAAAAAAAAAACGAATTAAGAAATTAAACGATGGGAGAATTCCGAGAGAAAATGAACTCTGGGCACTTAATCCTCTTATTTTCAGCCGTATCATATTGCATGAAAACAATCTAGGTTAATTTTTTAAAACCGGGGGAGACATTTGAATCTTTTTTTGTTGTTGTTGTTGTTGATACTTTCATTATTTGTGTAAAACATTAAATGAGGGATTCCACATTCTACAAGCAATGCTTTCAGTGGATCCCTCCATTTTCACTTGAAATCTAAACATACAATAACATTTATTCCTTCCTGATTCCGCTTATATGACATGATTATTTCAAAATGTCATTGTAACTTAATTAATAATGATATAAACGTAAATTTTGATTGGCAATGTAAAATAACATGCACTTGTTTATAATTTCAACTTGTATATCTTATAAAATGTTGTTGTGACTTATTCATTGTAAATATATGTATTTTCTTGTTGAAAATGAAATAAAAATTGAACCTTGAACCTTGAACCTTGAATCTGTTGTTTTTTCTTTCTCGTGGTTATAGATATAATTTGGAAGAAAATATATAAATTAAAGGGATCTAGTAACATTGTCCAAATTCTACAAAATTAATCTTACTTTATAGCACTTTGTGGTTCTCTCATAAAACTTTGTTGTATCCGTATTAACTGTATCCTTTGTTAAAAAGTTATTTACGATTGAAATGTTCGGATGTGTAATTATCCGCTGGAAAGTTATAACTGTGTATAAAATCAGTCCGATGAATGAGCGAATATCACTTTGCATTTTCGCTCATTACTTGGCCATATAATATCCATTTAACGTGAGTTTTCACACAGTTGTAGTGGGCATATATCACAATACAGCAATACACTGTTGTCACTTATTTCACATGCCAACGAAGTATATTATACCTTTCATACAGATTAATAACCAGAGACGAGAAGACAGTAAACTGATATTACAAAACTTGAAACAACAAGAGCCCCAGGGGGGCACGACGCTCACCTGAGGTCAATCAATTTACATCTGGCGCATGTTCTCTCTGGCACCCTCAGAAGATATGAAATCAGTTGAAATCATGCCAAAATCTATAATGTGATGTACTATTTAATCAATAACTTTTGATCCCCTGTACCTAACATTATGATTTACCATAATGTTTGGGTGAATCATAAAAAAAGACAGACACACATATAAGACAAAGCTTAACACATTTCACCAGCCACTGACCACTTCAGCATATTAACCCCACTCACATAGGGACCCTATGGGGCCATTCTGCGATGGCCTGTCATACTTCTGGATCTTGAGAAGAAGATATTTAAAATTAACATATTTTTTACACTTGGTGCCCTCCCCCAGGGCCCCCCTGAGGGCCACGCCCACCATTTTAGCAACTTCGATTCCTCTACCCCTAAGGATGATTCCTGCCATGTTTGGTTGGAATCTAATCATTGGTTCTGGAGAAGAAGATGAAAATGTATATTTCCTATGGTAGGGCCCCAAAAAAAACTGTTACGCCCACAGGGCCCTTGTGGGGCCACCCACAAAAATCTTGTGAACAACTTTCATTCTTCATCAATAGAGGCATCTACATATGAAATATCAGGTCTGTCATACTTCTGGATCTTGAGAAGAAGATGTTTAAAATTTACATATTTTTTACACTTGGTGCCCTCCTCCAGGGCCCCCCTGGGGGCCACGCCCACCATTTTAGCAACTTTGGTTCCTCTACCCCTAAAGATGATTCCTGCCATGTTTGGTTGGAATCTAATCATTGATTCTGGAGAAGAAGATGAAAATGTATATTTCCTATGGTAGGGCCCCCAAAAAAACTGTTACGCCCACAGGGCCCTTATGGGACCACCCACAAAAATCTTGTGAACAACTTTCATTCTTCATCAATAGAGGCATCTAAATATGAAATATCAGGTCTGTCATACTTCTGGATCTTGAGAAGAAGATGTTTAAAATTTACATATTTTTTACATTTGGTGCCCTCCCCCAGGGCCCCCCTGGGGGCCACGCCCACCATTTTAGCAACTTTGGTTCCTCTACCCCTAAATATGATTCCTGCCAAGTTTGGTTGGAATCCGATCATTGGTTCTGGAGAAGAAGATGAAAATGTAAAAAGTTTACGGACGACGGACGACGCACGACGGACGACGGACGACGCACGACGCACGACGGACGACGGACGACGGACGAAAAGCGATCACAATAGCTCACTTGAGCCTTTGGCTCAGGTGAGCTAAAAATTGCACATGTATGCATGACGTCAGGTACAGCTTCGAATATCACGGATACATTAATGAAAATCGACAAAGCATCGAACTCATATGGGACGAGAGTTGAAAACGCTTCTTCCAAAACTTCCGATCCACCGATCATGCCGATGCAAAATGAGAGTCAAGATCGAAGTAAATAAGCTTTTGATCAGATCAGTGTAAAAACTATACTTCGCACAAAAAAGTTCCGCAATCGAGGTTTGCGCATTAATAACTTTTCTATTAGGTTATTACCATTGATAAATTTGGTATCATTGGAAAGCGTGAATTCTCCCCTTTACATTGATATAACATTTGCTATGAGTATTTCATCATGGAGTGTGCATTGCATCCAAATGTAGGGCAAAGTCAAAAGTGAAATGTTGCAAAATGCACTGATTCTGTCAACAAAAGGCCTTCCTTTTGTTTGAAGATTAAAATGTGGCTTGAATGCCTATTACGTTATTACCATTCATCGATTTGGTATCATTGGAAAGCGTGAATCCTCCTCTTTACATTGATATAACATTTGCTATGGATATTTTATCATGGAATGTGCATTACATCCGAATGTAGGGCAAAGTAAAATATGAAATGTTGCAAAATGCACTGATTTTGTCAACAGTGTGCCTTCCTTTTGTTTGAAGATTAAAACGTGGCTTGAATACATGACCACCTCACCCCCATTCAAGCCAAGGAAGGCACTCTGTTGACAAAATCAGTGCATTTTGCAACATTTCACTTTTGACTTTGCCCTACATTTGGATGCAATGCACATTCCATGATAAAATATTCATAGCACATGTTATATCAATGTAAAGAGGAGGATTCACGCTTTCCAATGATACCAAATGTATGAATGCTAATAGCGTAATAAAGTAAAGTTATTAATGTGCAAACCTCGATTGCGGAACTTTTTGTGCGAGGTATATATAGAATATGTCCAGTTCATCTTATGAAGATTGAATCTCATCACTAATTATATGTAATTATGAATCACCTTGTAATTTCGTGAGTTCCGGTATTGACTAAATGACTTATAGAACAAAATAATAATGCTACCGTATATATTGCTCACTATACATATGCACAAAATTGTATGTATCAGTTATCAAATTCTTCCTCAACCAACTTACCAAAATACACGCATGTACTATAAAACGCTTACATTTAAAGTGATTTCTACAAATTGCTGAGCCTACCTATGTCACAAAATGGTCCACTCAAGCGACAAGATGCACTGGGTAATTCGAATATTAGGCACACATCTTATTCCTTGAGGAATTAGAAAAAAAAGGGTGCAGATCTAAATCACTTCATATAAAGAACGTCCAATCAATTGTACAATTACGTTCCGGTGTTGATGGTTAAGAAGTCCAAAGGCAATGGTCACGACACTTAGACGGATTGTAATACAGGGATGAAGAAGCTGCAGATCCTCGAAGGAAAGCTCACGAATGAGTTATATAACTTGAAATGATGTTCTGACAATGATTATATAATAATTGTTGCATGAGCCAGTTTCCGTGCTATTAGTAGTTCATCAAAACTAGAGTATAGGGAAGGAAAGCTCACAAAAGATACTTTGACAGACAGGTAACAGGCCATGGGGATATTTGCTTAACTGTTCATCCCCCTCCCCGTCCTGTCTCCCCCGTTTAGTCTTCCCATTGTTACATGCAAGGTTTAATCCCATTTGCGTCTCCATTCGGTAAATACACAGACAACCATAATGGCTCTCTGACAGCGTACATAATGATAATGATGACTGTAATGAATGACACTGGCGTATCGCAGACCATGCAAGGGTTTAGGGGATGTGGCCCCCACCCCCCCCCCCCCCCCCCCCCCCTCTTCGAGAATCTTTGAAAGCATCGCTATTTGTTTTTTGTTTTAATATCTAAAACCCACCACGTGTTAGGGAACATCCCTTCATGTTGGGACTAAAATAATCATCTCTAAAGTGAGGACATTTTTGGGGAAAAGACCCCAGCGCGCCCCGGCAAAGAGTCTTATAAGTACGCACATGTCTAACTGTTTCAATCGGTAAAATAACGTCAAAATATAATAATAATGAATGTGCCTATATAATCTATCATATCATAATGACATTACATGTTAAATATTGGGTCGTATATTGTTATATGTAGTATATTGATCCTTTTATTTTATTTGAGCTGCAGTGAACCACTTGAGTGGCATTCCGGAGCTTCACCAACAGACATAAGTTTATGTTCTAATGGTGGGTTATTGTTCACAATATTGCATTTTTATTTTTAAAAATATAACAAAAATAAAACAAACAAACAAAAAAACACGCGGTCATGATTTAATTATAATTGTTTGATTTCTCTCGATTCACTCGTCACCCAAATAGGCTTGATCTCATGCAGTCCTTCTGTTTGCGGCAGGCAATTACTCGACAACTTGGGCAAGGACTCTATTTATAGGTTCAGGACTTGTGTTTGAACCTTTTGAGCCTCCTTGGTCAAACAGTACGAATAAAAGAAAGCACTTCCAAATGAAGAGGATAATTAAACCGCGATAGGCAAGGCAAATTACCGGTACATGAGGCGCTATTTAGACTTTGATTTGTTTACCTTCACACAGAAATCGAAGAGAAAGACAATTATTCAAATAGCAACGCGTTAATTTGGTGTCACCAAGTAGCCTTTCAACATTGCTTGTTAAAAACACGGTCCACCGATTCCTTAGAAGTCGTGGAAGTGGACCTATAGACCTTTACAAACAATATTAACATGATACTTTGAATAACACATAGGCTCTTGAAAAACAGTTTTACAGAAATTTGACTGATCAGTCCTGTTTGTGGTGTTTTTTTCTTCTTATTCTTTTCTACTAATATAAAACAACGAAATTTGTACATGTAAAAGAATAAACGTGCAAGACAATATTCTAAACCATTACTAAAAGATAGTTTTAGTCACCATAACAGTACACATTACTATATTATAAGTACATAATTATAAGGTTCATATTCCCGCACGGCACATAACTCTTAAACTGAACAAAGTCATGATAAAATGTCTATAGATCAAATTGTAATAAGTAATATACATGTAATTATAAACTTACAGTCGAGTGCCGCTGTACTATCTAATTCTTCCATGTTGGTTTCCTATATTCCGTTTACGACCCTATAATGCCGCAGTTATATCCCCTTCCTCGCATGCCCAATGAGTGTTCAGGACCAACATAGACAGGTTTTTAACGCAGGTGACCCTCAATAATCAATATATTATTCCTATATGGGTATTTATCTGCAGGTTTCGCCGCATATCATGTTTGTAAACACTTGACTATATTTCGAGCGTGCCGTTGCTAGGCTAAACTGTGCCTGACAACCAAAACATCTCTTTGTTCTATTACCGTATTACGGAGTATGTTATTATATTATACCTTCATGCTTCTATGGTCGTGTTTAATCCTGTATTATAAATTCGAATGGCAACTATACACAAAGGAAATGTTATGATTGTTAACTGCCTTTGTGTGTTTTGTATAGGTATAAATACGTGTTCTTGTTTATTATTTGTCCTTGATAATATTATGACTGGAATACAATAATTAACCGTCATACAGGTTAGAATTAGGGCGAGTGTCGACCTTTTTCGTTTGTAATTGATTATCGCGTGTATGCATCAATAATGGTTACAGAATGGAGCAAAGGGCAAGTTGGGTGGGCGGGGGGGGGGGGGGGGGGGAGGGGGCACAATACCCCAATTCCCCCACCCTTTATAACAAATAAGTGAACACATAATTATGCTTTACTCCATTATGTCGTATATAATGTAACGTACATTATTATCATTATGCTATAAGAGAGTGTTTAGAATTTTGGCATGCGCCCTTGCAAAGGCATATCAAAATATTAAAAATAAAGGTGAAGGTTTCTTCTAAATTAAATGAGAACAACCAACCGGGAACCAACCAGTGCGACATTTAATCATTTTGCATGTTATATACGCATGATATAGAATCCATGCAAAAGTAGAATTTGAGTTTCAATTCATACGCATTGTCACCCAACATGAATATAGATGCCGTGCGTGGATGTACAGTTTTGGTCAAACTTAATTTTTGAAAACAAAACCTGCATCATAACATATTACACAATAATAGTGATAAATCCACCATGCTCGAAAGGTATATACCAAATTACCAGCGACTAAGTAAAAAGCCTGTTATCATTCAAAAAGAGCTGTTAAAACACAAAAGGGCGCTCTCTAAACACGCATTGGTTTAAACCATTTTTTATAAAACAAATTGTGCATGTGCTGTTTTGTTGAAATAATGATTAAGTAGAGAGATCATCAACAATTATTTAAAACCTCTTTTGTACAATTTTGAAAAAGTGTAAGCATTTTATGTTGTTTTTCTTAAATCATCGAATACATGTGGGATCCCATCAGGTTTATTTCGATCGGATATATTTATATATATTTCAGCTATTTCTGAACTGATTTTGATCAAATACAGTTTATTCTGTTATTAAAATTGTATGCTCTTTCAAATTTGACACTCAGTTTTTCATTACCTCACCAAAAAAAATGTATTGAAGCGCCCTCTATACCAAAACTGAACTACCCTTTTAATGAACTCATGAAAGGCTTGAAGAGTTATCTCGAGGGTTATCTAGTACATTATAGAGTAGTACCATCTCATGACATGATGTTGGGCCATTGTCGGAAAATGACGTTATGCCAATATATCACAAAAATGACGTCGTGACGATGTTGGGCTGGCGGACATTTTAACCTCGAGCCAACGGCGATATGCCGACATCCGGCAACCAACTTCCGACATCGGCCCGACGTCAGGTGGCTAGCTGGGTATGTCTCTGCCTCAAATATCATGATATAATAATTACTAACTTACTAACACTTCTGCTTCATCCCTCCGCCACGTTGTCATAACTCAAAAAGATTTAAAGGGATAGGTGAGTTTTGGTATAATACGGCGCTGCACGAAATAATTTGAAAAACTGATGAAAAATGTGTGTCAAAGAGTATACTATTTAAATGACATAATACAAAATCAAAAATCAAAATCTGTTCAGAAGCAGCTGAAATATCAATACATATATCCGATCGGAATAAACCATGGGGTCCCATGTTCATTCGATGATTTAAAAACAAATATATAAAATGCTTACACTTTTTCAAAAATTGTCAAAAGATGTTTTTAAATAGTTGTTGATGATCTCTCTATTTAAGGTTGCTCACACGATGCTTTGACTTACCCTGTTTTCCTGTCAAGGTCGATTTTGGCGGATGCCGTCGTTCAAACAGTTCCATGATTACAATTAATGTATGTTAATTATAGCCAGCGGCAGAACAAAACAGTAAATAAGAAAGTGGAAGATGATGACATTCAGGCTGTCGATCCAGTGTCTTTAAAAACAGAACGATTAATTATTCTTCAGTTTGCTAAACTAATATCTTATCGAACCATCAGCACATACTGATGATTAATTGGATGACAAGTTCTTGCAGTAGCACATTGTTGAGTGTAATAATACTATGAGAAGCTGGCGAGTGGCGATTGGTATATAACCGAGTCACGAAAAGTGAGTAAAAATACTTCCAAAGCTTTGCAACAACATCGACTGACTGTGAAAATAATTCGCTTACAGGATTTCGATATAGATTGGGGAATTATTGTGATGAGGAATGAACGATTGGGAACGATTATGCGCAAACCCAAAGTTTTACGGTACCCCAAAGTCAATAAACAAAATGCAGGTTGCGAGGAAACCATCGAAAACGTTGGATGCGAAATATAGCTTCTGTATTGAATATTTTCAGCGACCTGTTCAACCGCAATGTTGACCTTGAGTCCGTGAGGGCCTTGAGCCATCGATGCCATATGAGCGTGCAAGTGTTGGGTTGATCCTAAAAATCATGGGTATATGAACACACCAGCGGAGAGATGACAGTTGGGGGGGGGGGGGGGGGGGATGAGGGGGTCAAGGGGCTGCACCCCCCAAATAAGGCAAAATAATGGTTTTAATTAGATAATGTTTGTTTTAATGATTTGCATTTCCAATAAAGTGATACATTTCAAGTTCAGCATTCAAGTAGGCTACCCATGGTTGTGTTCGATGTTGATAAGTATACAGTATACTGTAGAATTAAGAGGAGGCTTGGGGCTGCAGCAACCCCCCCCCCCCCCCCTCCTCCACCCCTCCCCCCCCCCCCCCCCCTCCTCCCATACAAAAATGATAAAATGGTTTCTGCATTTCCAACGAAGCGAGAAATTTTAATTTGTGTCTTTCTATACAGGGTGGCCCGAAAAACGGAATGGGACACTTCCAAAAATATAGTAACATAATGATTATGTCCATCGGATAGAGTGTCCTTTCCAGTGAAAAACGATACCTAGAACAGTAATTTTGGACGAGTTCCCATTTTCCCCCTTTTTTTTACCAAGTCACTGCCTGATAAATCGCACTTCCTGCCCTTCATATAGCATCGAGCAACTATGCCCATTCTCTCGGCACACAGCTGAATGCACAATAACAATGGCGCGCGTATTGCTCGTTGTTCAATGCCATGCCGGGCAGTAAGTGCGATTTATCAAGCACTGACTTGGTCAAAATTTATAAAAAAGGGAACCTGACATGGCGTCACACACAGCGCCCTAAAACAAAAACTATATTACGACGAAAATGACTGTTCTTGGTATTGTTTTTCATCGGAAAAGACACCCTATCCGATTAACATAATCATTTTGTTACTATATTTTGGGAAGTGCCCCGTTACGTTTGTTGGGGCCCCCCTGTATAGCCGAGGCCGATGAATTTGGGCTCGATGTCGGTAATTAAGAACCCACTGGCATGACGTTAGAGATGGGGATCTGCAGCCGCCCCCGAATAACTTTCAAATGTGTCGATAGCGTCGAATGCTACACAGAGGATCGCCATTTTAAACTAGGCTAGTTTGAGTGCACTGCATAAATGTACATTTTGCACCATGAGTATTGCGTTCGCAAGATGGCACCGTGCATCTGATTTACACATCCGAACCAATTTCCATTGAAGCGAGAAATTATTAGTTTTCAAGTGAGGCCCCGTGCATGCTCGATGTCGATATATAAAACCAGACTAGAGATGGGGGCTAATACGGGGGTTGCACTCCCCCGCAAAAAAAAACAACCCACGCAATTAATTACCTTTAATTTATTGATTCTCATTTCCAATGAAGACTGGGAAAAGTTAATGTTTCGTGACTAGATGTTGAAGTGAATTACAAAGTCTATACGATTCCAAGAACAATGTCCCTGGGCGTGTGCCCGATCGAGCTAGGAGGGGCTAGTAGTACCCGGCCCTACTAGCCCCAACACCTCTCTTCACGGCTCGGTCGCTCCGCGCGCCACTGAAACCCCCTAACGTTTGCCGTCATTACGCCACTGATCCATGCATGTGCTATAAGGCTCCCAAGTTTGGTGTTTAGTCCCTGTTTGAAGTATAGCTTTTATCATTGTTATGATCTTGTATAGGCCAGCGTAAAGAAATAAGGCTTTTCATCTTTCAAAAGTTTCTCACCCAATATTCGATACATAATCATTGCATGGACATATAATTGAGCCCCAACATTAGGGGGGGGGGGGGGGGGGGGGGCGCTGGTCCGACGTCAATATTCGACTACAATTCGATTTTAGATGTCTATCAGGTAGCCTACTGGGGTCGACAACTGAAAAGCGATTTAATAGTAGCCTATCATACTGAACTTATTTCTGGTGACTACATTTTCGAAAATATCATGACCTGAAAATTGCAGCCCCAAGCTAGGCTAATTCCTTCAAAATAATACAATTGTTTTTTGTAGTGTTTCATCTATCCGTTTGAACGGTAATAAAGTCCAGCAAGAATCTTCAACATAAGAAACTATAATACTAATACTTTTAATAGAAGATCATGAATAAGATGCTGAAAGTATAACGAACTCCACTCATCAATTAAATAAAATCTGAATTTAATCAGCTACCCGACCTATTTTCTGGAAAGTATAATGATTTTAAAATTATAACGAATTAGGAATTACAATTTTGGCTTGCAAAAACGACAAGAGAAAAGTACCATCCCGCAAAGGCCTGCCAGTCACGGACGTAACAATACACAGAATAGCTTGCATACATGTGAAGATACGCGTTGCACACAGTGGTTGCACACGATTGCATGTGTCGTTAAATGTCGCAAACGGCACCGTATAATTCATTGTTATGTACAATTACATATTTTGTATTAATTTTAAAGCAGTTAAGTAAAATATATGTCTTGTAAAATATTATTTTTTCTCTTTAATTATTAATTACAGGCAGACTTATCAAAACAACTTTTTTAATGAATATCATTTTTAAAGAAAATCTATAATTTTTGTTTCTAACTCAAATTGGTCATTTAAGGGGACATAACCATGTAAATATCATGACAATTTTATAACTTTATTTTATCGCACGGTTTATTAAAATTTATTAATCTGATGACATTCAATTATGTACATCATAAATGGAATAAAATAATACTATTCATTAGTATTTTTAATGAAAACGTACTACTTTTGAAGTGAAGATTTTGTTCCACAATATATATGCCTTTCCCGGAGTTATGAGTTGCGCGCGCACCCCCGGTTAGCCACTTACTGCTATTTCTGCAAGCTTGATAAATCGCGTGAGTAACTTCCCAGTCATTTCCCGTATTGATTTCTCACGTTTTCGGCAACTGTTCGTCAACTTTTACAAGTATGTACACCTTTTATAATTTCAGGATTGGTTTATTAATAATACGCTGTTCATGGATTTTTAAATAATAATATATAGATGTGTAAATGTACGACTGAGAATCTCGACTGTGTCTGTGCGTATGCGAATTCGGTAACGTTTGGTTTGGCTTTTGACCTGTGCCGTGTGTTTGTGCAATGTGTTTTATGACAATGATTGTGAGCTGCGCAGCTGCTTAGTGTAGCTGTGCTGTGTTCCTCATCGGTTAAATTTGTCAATTTAATTGTGTGATGAAACATGAAAATAAATTCAGTTAATCTGCTAATTGCTATATGATTATTTATGAGTATGGACATCACACCAGGCCCAGCACTTGCTAAATTAATTTTTGAAAAGAGAGAAAATGTACAAAACATGGACTGGTCATGACTCGGTCATGCATGTTTGGTTTTGCATGGCAAGATTTACAGACATCAGAGTTCAAATGAAATGGAAACTGTATTTTTGGTTGTCCATGTCATGGATTGCTATAATTTTTTTGATTCTGTCTGCCAAATGGCCAATTTGAATTTGGACAAACATTTATATATAATATCGTAGATCAACAAATCTTTCGTTTTCATGCCTCATGCCTTCATGGCCTCTTTTAGTTTTACATTTAATTGCAGTCTTTTATTGTCGGACATTCTAACGATAGGCACTTGATGCCTTCCTTGCAGGGTACTAGGAGTAGGAGCAATAAGTGAGTTACGGACGGGCCGGCAAACAGATGAAAAAACAGCTTTCAGACATATCCCAGTCTTATAACAAAGACAAAGTACCGACCCTCGGCCTCGTCAAGAAATAAACTCACCGATACACATGCAGCGTACAGACATTAGTGCCCATCAAGGAAGGCGTCAATTGTACTGTCTATCGCTAGTAGTAGAATGGCTGACACTAAAAGACTGCACAGCAGTAAATGTAGAAGAGGCCATGGAAACGATAGATTTGTCAATCTATTATAGGATTGAGATTTCTTATTTCTTGACCAATTTTGCTCAAAGTAACAGATATAATAGGGTGTATTTCAGTTATTTTGGAATAATAAAATAAAATAATGTTTTGATTTATATAGCGCCTAATATGATGGATAATCATTTCTAAGCGCTTTACAATGATATTATGCATGTTGACATAAATTTCTTTTCTTTGGGATGCGTCAAAAATTTGGAACTATGGGCACTTTTTTAGCAACAGCTGTGTGATACTGATAATGATAATCCAAACGATTTTGGAGCGTGAAATAGCCGATTTACACTAAACAGCACGAGTGTGCGGTAGTGCACTCGCGCTGTTAGTATACAGTGTACATGTACATCAGCACTTTCACGCTCAAAAATCTTTCGGACTATCACAGCTAGTGCTAAGTAAAGTGCCGATATTTCCAATTTCTTTGCCCATCCAAACGCAATTGATTCTGAATTATGAAGATAAAGGTCCATTGTTTGTAATCGCAAACAAATTATTTCTGATGATTTTATTTTATGTTTTCTGTCGAGAAAAACAGTCGGAAGGTAATGCATATCTTTGACTCCGAACATTTTGTAAAGTTGTAAACAAATATGTGGAATGATAAATATTACATGTCTCATACAAACGTTCTTCTGAACTAACCCTGTAAATATAGACCTGTAGATAATAATAGGGAAATAATTATATTAACAAAAACAGATAATAAAAAGATACCTAAAGGTAATTTCAACTTGTGTTGCATTTAGGATTGTGACAAAGAGGACCATTTTTCTTTGTGTAAACATTTGTCAATCGTTTAGCTTCTATATTTGATTTTGTTTTCTTCCATCTGCAGAAAAACTTTATGAGTCAAAAGGAGCAAAAGCCGACGCTCACGGGCCAGCGAACTAGGACCCGAAAGAGGGGTAAGTACATGTAACTGAGGGTAAAACCAAAACACATTTCAATGACTTTATAGAAGAATAAATTTGTACCCTTTTTTTCATAACGACCTGTAGCAAAATCAAGATGTATCCAATGTTTGTGGCCTGAAACCAAAATGGGGGGGGGGGGGGGGGGGGGTCCAAGATGAACTTTGGCTATATTTGGAATTTTGGTTGCGTAATCATGCAAGTTAAAGGGATAGTTGAGTTTTGGTATAGTTGGCGCTACACAAAACAATTTGTCAGATAATGAAAAACTGAGTGTCAAATTCGAAAGAGAATACAATTTTAATGACAGAATAAACTTTATTTGATCAAAATCGGTTCAGAAATGGCTGAAATATCCATAAACATTTACCATATGTAATAATTGTGGGGCCCCACAATTATTTAGTAATTTGGAACCAGCCATTAAACAAATTAACAAAATGCTTCCTCTTTTCAAAAATTTACAAAAGAAGTTTTTAAATAGTTGTTGATTATCTCTCTATCTAAATCTAATCACCATTTCAACAATACATCACATGCACAAATTATTTTTTGACGGGGGTGTGCCTCACAGAATTCTGAAATGGGGGTCTTGAGAGTTAAGAGCTGACTACAAGCACAAAATATAGGGTCTTTGGAGCTACAAAAACCCTGAAACGGGAGTTAAGGGGTCTAATGAGCAGAATTAAACTACAAAATACATGGACTTCAAGCTACCAAATACCTACGGAAACCCTCAAATTGTGGTCCAAGGACTGAAGGAGCTGACTAGAGAAAGAATAATGGACTGGGCGCTACTCAACTACCTAGCCAAGTCATTCCGGGGGTCTATGGAGCGGCAATTTTTGAAAATCGGGTATCTTGAGAGCGGCAATCGGGTGTAAAAACGGGGGTTTTGTAAGCGGCACATACCCGTCTTACATTATACATGAGTGCCCCCCGGGCATTGTCTACATGTTGTATTGTGTATGTACATGTAGTGGACGTCTCCATTGAGGAAGTGAAATGTCACCACATGTACTTTTTAAAATATTGTCACACATATTCTTTATATTAGCAAAATAATAACTACAGTGTAGGATTTCAAATAATTAAATTTTAATTGTCAAATTGACATTACTTTTGTACCATTTTTCTTTACAAATTTGGAAGGGAGAAAATTAGTTACACAAAAAAATTAGGTAAAAAAGAATCTGCAACATTCATGTCCAGTTTGTACATTATGTGCATGCAGTAGTATTAGCATAATGTACATGCACATGTAGTCATATGGACTCTCTCTTGATAGGTGTTCACTCAAACTTGGATTTTTAAATTTTTGTATGGGAAAATGTTTTGTCACAGGCTTGATGACTAATTATTCATAACCTAACCAGGCGCCGTGCGAAGTACGGCGCCTGGCATACTGAAGTGTGTATACCGTGAGGATAACGGCAAACACACTAATAAAAACAAACATTACCTTAGAAAAAGTTAGTTAAAATTATATATCTGGGTTCATAGTATTCATACTTACGAATTATGTTATGCATGGACTTCAATGTTCCAAATGGTGAAATGACAAGAAGGATAACTTACTTCAAATTGATGATTTTTGACGGTAGTCCGTGTCATATTCCATTTGATCGCTGCAATGATGACCCCGGCCGAAAGCTCGTCGGCTATGCATGCTGGGATAGCATGCATGCATGCAGCATGCATAGCCGACTAGTTTCCGGGGTCATCACTGCAGCGCGATCAGTTGGAATATCAGCACGGACTACCGTAAAAATCATCAATTTTGGGTAAGTTATCATTCTTTTTCAACAAATTCAATATCATGCAAGGTAGGTTGAAGGTTTAATTAATTTCTAGAACTGAAACAAATTAATAAATAATGAAAGGAAAGTTGATAAATCACCCCGTCGCAAAATCACCCAAACATTTCGAGCGACGTCGCGTCACAGCGCTGTACTACGTACAGCGCTGATCACAGTTAAATTATTCATAGATGTGTGTAATGCTAGGTGGGAACATTTATGCAGGGCTCAAAATAAGCTAGCCCAGGGCTAGTGGACTACAGAAATGAGTTTGTGTTTTTAATGTGTTTCTTTGTTTTGGGCCACCAAAACATGCCATATCTCATTCATCCTTGCCCGATAAGGAAAAGTGTAAATTCCAAGCATTGATTTATTCGTTAATAAAAATGTAATGTTTTCTTTTTGTCTTACAGATGAAAAAGAGAAATACGACCCAACCGGATTCCGTGATAGTATCCTACAAGGACTCAACGACGCTGGCTCGGACTTGGAACAAGTCTCCAAATTCTTGGATGGCGCTGGCTCAAAGCTGAATTATCGGCTTTATGCAGAAACCCTGCTAGACATTCTTTTTGCAGGTGGCATTTTGGGTAAGCATTACTTCTTAGTTGAAGATGTTATTCACATTTTAAAGTGGAGATTCATTAAAAAAACACAACATTAGGTGAATTATACCTCTACAGATAGCTAAGATCATACAGAATATGAATATATTACTTTCCGAGCACTCATCAGAGAAAGTACAAAGGGGCAATATATTGAACACCGTTTCAACTTTCAACTACCGATTCAAGCGACTTATCAATGAATCTACACTTTAAGATTTGTTGAGTGTCTAGACAGTGTAGATCTACTTCATGACCTTTGGCACATGCACTATTATTTTGGCAATGACAGTCATGCTTACATTGTGTGCCAACTGTAATACTGGTGGATGCTTTAATAGTGAAAAGGATAACCGTTGTAACTGATAATTTTGGGTCAAAACTGTTTTTGATTTTTAGGTTAGAATAACAGTTTTTGTTTATATACATATAATAAAAGAAGAAACATTGCCAGCATTCACCTGATTCTAAAAAATGTTTATTCAGTCCATTATATGTATGAAGGAAATTGCTTCCAATAGTGCATTATCAATGAAAAATGCACCAAAGAACGCTAAATATAATTAAGGCTGACCGATATATGTCTGTATGATTTCAAATGTTTGTTTCCCAAAGCACCTGGAGGCTCAGTGGTTGAGGATTCTGACAAGACCAAAGTGTGCCGCAGCGAGGTCTGTGTCTTCACTACCGAAGACAATGTCGAGGCTATGCAAAGCTTTGGCGAGGTGAGTTACGTAGCATTCTATTTTGCCAGAATAATTCCTTTTGTAAAACATAATTACAGCATTCCTTTTTCTCAATGTAAAATCCCCTTTTCCCCCAATAGTGAATGCAATGTATAATGCTTCCCATAACCTTCCAATTCCATGATAATTGGAATAAATTTGGTTGTTTAATCCAAGTAGGCATCTACCATGCTAAACCCCTGCAATATTGGACACTGTTGATGCATTTTATAATTAATAGTTACTGATAAAAAAGGCTCCTTCTAGTATTTCTGCCCTTGATAAATATACAATGAAGACTCCCTGAAAAATAAATGAAAGATTATTGCTTGGGAAGGGTTAGTCAGGGCTCCACACTTACCTTTGTGTCAGTGGCCCAGTCGGGCCACTGAAATAATTTCTTCCGCTTTTCTGGTGGCCCAAACAAAAATTTACTTGCCTGCAAAATGTTTATTTCATGAGTAAACTTGTTACTTTTCACTTGACCTACATGTGTCAATGCATGTTTTGACATATGTTTTATGTTTTGTGTTTCAGGTTTTCAGCAGACTGATCCGACGCTACAAGTACCTGGAGAAAAAGCTTAACGATGAGACCAACAAGGTAAATAGAATAGCTCAAAGTGATCCATTAACTTCATAAGACAAGTGATATTTGAGACTTCAATTATATACAGTCAAACCTGTTTAAGCAACCACCTGTCTATAGCAGCCACCTGTCTATAGCAGCCAACCTGCCTATAGTGGCCACCAAAAGTGTTCCCCTGCAGAGGAGAACAGTGTTGTGGAACCTGTCTATAAAGGTCACCTGTCTACAGTGGCCACTTTTCTTGTTTCACGTGGGTGGTCACTATACACAGGTCACTGTACATGTATACCAAATATCACTGTCAGAGTCTTCCAAAGGATATGTGATAATTTCAAAGAAAACTAGAAATAGCTGCACTCACAGAGTGCATATCTCTGCCGCCATGCGCGAATGAACTGAGACAGCCGAAAAGAAAATGATCAAAAAATCACATTTGGGGGAAACAAATGGACACCAAAGCGTCATATTTCTGTAAAAAATAGCCCAAGCTTACCTTGTATAGGTGTGCTTTCATTTAATACTGTCTTTTTATGACATTTTTCACAGCGATTCTGACGGTAATTTTCTACTCTCGAACTGCACTGCACAGACCACAGTCACATAATTGAACTGCATGCATATCGCATGGTGATTGATACAGTACACATGTACAGTGCATAACCAGGCCACTATAGTTGGCGCATGCGCATAACAGGCAAACAAGACGAGAGGACGAACAGACAAAGAGAAATAAAGCGAGACCGAAAACATAACCTCCTTCCAACTCCGTTGGCGGAGGTAATGAACACTGTTGACACTAAAGTGAACATTTATGTCAGATTTAATCACCTACTGCTGATTGAATCTAACTGAGACATTGAAACAATTTGATCTAAAAAGTGTTCCTGGAACAATTTTCATTCAACAATAAATATCTCTGTAACAAGGGCGACATTTGGAAATCAAAACACATTCTTCTGTTACCATTTAAGCTAAACAAGGGACAAGATAAATTGTGAAAGCTTCAAGTGATTTTGATTGAATTTGATAAACTTAACTAATCCCTTTAAAAAAAATTACATGCGTTTTGATACTTTCTGAAATGCTGACATTGAAGGAATGTTAAATGGAAATAAAAATTAAATTTGAGAGAATCAGGGTTCGGGTCTATCTGAAAATTAAAAGTTTGATATTACTCATAGAGCTCAAATAAAACATTTTATTTCTCTTTTTCGTCCTTGCCCTACAGTGTGGAATAGTTGGCAGTTGATTTAAAGGGAGAGATCCACTTTTGCAAGCCAAAATTCAAAAGTTGCGAGGTTATTGTCTTATATGAAAGGAAATGTCATTTAATAGCATGCCTGAAAAAATTAGGGCTTGAAATCTCTTTTTCGTGGAGTTATAGACCTAAAACTGAATAAACTGAGGGACGTCGGTTAATTAGGTACATAAGTATTTTCGGCCGGTGAGTAAGTTCGTACATAGATTTCACGGAGTGCCAGATCGGTATGCATGACCTCTACGTGACCCGCGCTAGCTACGTGACTCGCGCATAAGTACTAATGTGTGAGCGTTTACCAAGCAAAATACCCAAACATCGCTTAAACAGACTACATGTAATTCTTTCTTTTTGAGATCTTTTTCCGTGACATACGTTAACAAATGTCGGCTTCACAATACCTTTACGAGAATTAGTACTATATTGTTGTAATATTATGCTAAATCAGTTGAACTCCTTTATTGACCGATATATAGTTTAAATGGAGGGACGCATTCGTTTTTCATTCGTAGAATCCAAATTAGAGGGCTGTTCGCTCTGATTTTTTTTTTGCGTGTTACATTGATCCCAATCCGTCAACTGAAAGCTGTTCAGACGTTTTGTAAAAGTGGACCTGTCCCTTTAAGGTTGTATCCCTCAATTTAAAGACATTAATTTTCACTGTATATTCAATTGTACAGATTTTGAAGCACATTGGCAATAAAAGATGCGCAATAAAAGAATGAATTATTATTATTATTTGTTCTCTGTAGATTGTTTGCTGGCTGCGGGGCTTCAGTGAGATTGAGCGTAAGAAGATAGCCATGATAGTGGCCATCCTCCTCTCCAGGAAAATGATTGATGCTAAATGCCTCGCCAGCCTCTTCAACGACCACCTCGTCAAAGATGGTAGGTAGAGAAACGGAAAAGCAATATTGTATTTAAACCCCAAAATAGAAGGTAGGTAGAGAAATGGATATAGTACATATATTGTAGTTCAACCAAGAAATAATTATAAGGACATTTTAGAACAATTACTTGAGAGAAATAATCTCTTGGAGAGAAAGCTGTGATAGTGGCCAATCTCGTCTCCACAAACATGATGACGGATGCTAAATGTCTCACCAGCCTCTTCAACGACCACCTCGTCGAAGATGGTAGGTAGAGAAATAGAAAAAGCATATTGTATTTAAACCCAGAAATAATAATTTGTTGAAAAGAAAGCATTTTATATTTTAACTCAGAAATATTTATAAGGAACAATTACTTGAGAGAAATAATCTGTTGGAGAGAAAGCTGTGATAGTGGCCATCCTCGTCTCCAGGAAAATGATTGATGCTAAATGTCTCACCAGCCTCTTCAACGACCACCTCGTCAAAGATGGTAGGTAGAGAAATGGAAAAGCATATTATATTTAGCCCCCAAAATAAACCTGTAACATAAAGATTGATGATTAATCAATCATACGATCAAGTACGATATATCGTGTATTTTTATGTTGCAGGGCCCTGGTCTAATTTGTGTTTATAATTTATAATTAATTCATAACCTTTAATTAAGTAGCTCCCGAAAATAACATGTAATTTGTTACTTAATTTGTAAATGTTTTCTGCTGTACTTTGCAGGCATTGCCTTGCAGTTTGCAGTGGACATGTTTGCCGTGTGGCTGGGGGAGCGAGACATGAACAACATCTCTGCTGTACTCAGCAAGGCCCAACTCGACAATAGACTACTGGTAAGGTTTCCAGGAAACATTTCAATGCAAGAAATGTTTACTTTGTCTTGCAAGTAACATAAAAGCCTCTTAAAGTTGAGTAGCCCAAAATTTGTTTTCCCCGAAATGGATGAAAACATTCTGAAACAGTCTTTTATATGTGCCTGCCCATTCAAGCAGACAAATTGTAGAATTAGTTACATTTTGGTAGACCTTTGACCCAACATTTCAGTGCTAATTTTTAGTCTGACTATTTAACGAAAGCAAAGTAAAAAATCCTTTTAAATTTTTTGTTTTCAATTAAAGAAGCTGGATGACCAGAGGATATCAATGAAACTGAGCATGAATAGAACAAATATTTGACTAAAATTTGAATTTGTTACAACCACTTACATTTATTTTTGGTCCTTTTTATTTGTTCATTAGCTTTTCACTGAGTGATTACTTCACATACATGTAGTGTATGGCACTGAGTTTTAATATAGATGATATATCATTCTTAACTTCTCATCTCAAAAAATTACAAAACATGTAAACTCATTCTGTAATGTTATACATGGCAGTATCAGAAATAGATCTTTGAATAGACAATTGTCAAAATGTCTGATTGATCCACGATTCTACAACATGTCCCAAAATTAATTACAACGGGACTTTCTGCAACGATAACTTTAAAATAGTAGATCAATCAGAATGATATTTCAGGGTATGAAACTATACCTCATTACCTACATCTTGCAGAAAACCCTATTCGATTTGCTTCAGTGGTCATGGAGAATGAGGATCTTTTGTCAATCATGTCATGTGTCCATTTTCGTTCATAACGCGTGAACACAATGGACAACACGTCTCCTTACATTACAAAACCTGGAGGGAAGGGACATCTGACATGATTGACAAAAGATCCTCATTCTCCATAACCACTGAAGCAAATCGAATAGGGTTTTCTGCAAGATGTAGGTAATAAGTTATAGTGCCATACCCTGAAATATCATTCTGATTTATCTACTATATTTAAAGTTATTGTTGCAGAAATTCCCGTTGTAATTAATTTTGGGACATGTTGTATGAATGTAGTCATCAAACTAGTTATAGTCATTCTTCAACTTCTGTTATTATATATTCAGTAAAAAACTGTCTGTGAAGAACACTCTTCCCTTGTATACCTAGGAATCATTTTGCATGTAACAAACCTGTTTATATAGTAGACATTGCTTCATAAATACCACCTTTTCCGTCTCTCGCCTTAGTTTGTGGTCTTTACAGAGAGGTTTGACTGTATTTTGTTTTTTGCATTTCACCAGGAACTGATGCCCGTGAACAAGAGAAGTGAAGCCAACTTTGAGCATGTGTTCAGTGAAGCCGGTCTCACGGACTTTGCCAATTATCAGGTACACTACAAGGAAGAGATCTATACGATTTTATTTAGGAGGGTGGCTACTTTTCACGCAAAAGCCAGGGGAATGCCAGCTGGCCAGATTTATTTATTGTCCCGCATACTTAACTTTTTGTTTTATCAGGTACACTACAATGTCATGTGAAATTGATGTATGGCTGAGAAATGAGCGCAAATGCAAAGTTATATCTGCTGTATCTCATTGCCATAACTTTGTACACAGATGAAACACACCCAGGGACTCTTAAATTCAAATATTTTAAATCGTAGATATCTTTATAACGAAAGGGACATTAGGAAAACTTGTTCCATGCTTCTATTGGTAATATTACAAATACAACTAGTTCTAAGTAAGTTTTGTGGATTTTGACAATGTTACTGGGTCCCTTTAGCAGGACTCGTCGCAAGCACTTGCCTGCTTGCCCGGGCAATTACAAATTGACATATATGACATATATTGTCTAGTTTGCTTGCCCGATTGGGCAACTAAATGATTGTTTAACTAGGAGAGAACAATGTAATTTCATATGTGTAAATCTCATCTAGAAGTAAGAGGGCAAGTAAGTCTTATATACTGGGGCAAGTCAAATTTCAAAATTTATGATTTTACTTGCCCGAATGTGGCCAGTACAACAAAAAGTTAGCGTGGAGGCTTGCCTATAGTCTTAATTTCATGCATTTCTCTGTTTCATTTATCCCACAGCGTGCCCGGGCCCATGCAGAGAGCAAGAAGATGCTGTACAAGGAGCTAAAGGAGATCATCAAAGACACCGGAGACATCAAAGAGGTACGCCATCTTCAACCCTCTTTTTACTTAACACTCTGAGTGCCAAATCAAATGTCAAAAATGCACTTCACCCTGAGGGGGGGGGGGGGGGGGGGGTTGGTGTTTCTCAAAGATTCCAAGTTGAACTTAACTCTAAGTTGGACCTAACAATTATGGAAAGACATTTTATAGCCTTGGAATAAAAGTATTTGAGACTTTAAAGGGACTGTCCGCCTTTTACAAATCATCTGAAAAGTTTCCAGTAGCTAGTAAAGTTGAAACTTCTTTAATTGAAGTGGACTGAAACATGAATCTGGTGGTCCCCTTGACAAAGAAAAATATTTAAAAGTCTGATACTTCCAGTTACCCAGTCGAGCAAATAGAAACTGGCATAAATTACATTTTAGGTGCCATGAGTAAAAATTTAGGTGGCTTAAAAATCATTTTTGGTGGCCAGGGCCCAGCTTGGCAGTGCTTATTTCGAGCCCTGACTAATGTTTGTTATTATATCTCAAGTCTCCACACTAACTCTCATCTCTACTGGCACATTCAGGCAAGGAAAATCATAATTTTTTTACTTGCCCTTTATTTCTAGATGAGATTTACATGTAAGGCAGCGATTGCATTTTCTCTCATAGTTGAACAGAAATGTTAGTTGCCCAATCGGGTAACCAAACTAGATCATTTATGAAATTTGACTTTGCTGACATAAATTTTTACTTGCCCCGGGCAAGTGGGCGAGTGCTAGTTTCGAGTATCCCTGAAAAACATGGATGAAGTGCTAGGAATTAGCAAGTTCCCGCTGGCCTTGGGCCAGCAACGAATAGCTTTTGGCTGATAGTTTTCATAAAATATACTCTTCATACTAGTTTATAATGCCGGTGATTTGTTTCTCTTGACTTGTTTGAGCTGATTTCAAAAACAATTATCTGTCTTTAATTTTCTGTCATACATGTATATAATCTTTTTCTCAGATGGAGAGCACTATTTTGGAGTGCATGAAGAGGAACGACTTTTCTGGTAAAGACGTCATTGGCTCGGTAAGAATTGTTGATATCAAATATTGTCGGGTGATTTTTAATTTTTTTCTTCCTTTTAACATTTTAAACATTTAGTTTGGCACTTATTTAAATGCTATTTCTATATATACGTTACAAAGGAATCAAATAGTCTTAACAAAATATGGCCAATTTGAAGATTGAGATTAGATGTATCAATCACTGATATATAGCATGTTATCAGCACCAGTACCGACCCTGTTCAAATATACGCGAAAAAAGAATAGCCAGTATGATTTTTGTAATCTCGGAGGTTGGCAGCTCTGCACCTATGCATATTTTGTGGCGTACTCATTCATTATGTATGTTTTGCACTAATGAAAATAAAAGAAAATATAAAGTTTCTCAACATTTTTGCCGCGCGAAAAAATACATCAGCAAAATACTGATTTTTGGGTGTGAGAATACTGAAATGCTCAAATGAAACTTGGCAGCTCTGCGTCAATGATGTTGCAATAGGCGATACTTTCAAAAGGATCAGTCATTTCTAAATATATATGTTTAAATCTAACCATAACTCTGGTGAATTTTGATCAATTTTTCAAAAAAAATTCCTCTTATTCTCCTTATTCTGTTGCACAATAACTAAATCATCTGGCCCGGAATTCCCCTTTAAAAAACCTCTGTAATGATTTGTCTCATCTGTTTGCATTTCTTAGCTGTGGAAGGTTGTGATGAATTCCGTTGAGTGGTCCAAGAAATTGGAGCTGGTTCCAGAGCAGGCGGGTCGATTGTTGAAGGTGAGGAAATAATGCCAGTACAATCATCATTTCTTGGATCTTCCATAGTTAGAATACTTATTTTTCAATATTTTGTATCATTGTATTGAATCGTAAGTTAATTAATGTTTTTATAAATTATGTTTGTTTTATTATGCCTCCGCCAATGAAGTGGCCGGAGGCATTATGTTTTCGGGTTGTCCGTCCGTCCGTACGTACGTCCGTCTGTACGTACGTCCCATTTTCGTTCTCGCGATATCTCAAGAACCGGTTGACTGATCAATTTAAAACTTGGTATGAGGGTACATATTGGGGTGACAATGATCTGATTAGATTTTAGGGGTCATGAGGTCAAAGGTCAAGGTCACAGGACTCAATATATATGCAAAAATGCCTCGTTCTCGCGATATCTCAAGAACCGGTTGACGGATCAACTTCAAACTTGGCTTGAATGTACATATTGGGGTGACAATGATCTGATTAGATTTTGGTGTTCATGAGTTCAAAGGTCAAGGTCACAGGACTCAATATATGTGCAAAAATTCCTTGTTCTCGCGATATCTCAAGAACCGGTTAACAGATCAAATTCAAACTTGGTATGAGTGTACATATTGGGGTGGCAATGATCTGGTTAGATTTTGGGTTCATGAGGTCAAAGGTCAAGGTCACAGGACTCAATATATGTGCAAAAATGCCTCGTTCTCGTGATATCTCAAGAACCGGTTGACGGATCAATTTCAAACTTGGTATGAGTGTACACATCGGGGTAGCAATGATCAGATTATATTTTGGGGGTCATGAGGTCAAAGGTCAAGGTCACAGGACTCAATATATGCAAAAATGGCTTGTAATGGCAACATTTCAATCACTGAATGTCAGATTTCAATCACTGAATGTCAGATTTCAATCAAACTTGGTACCTGAATGTTTCTTAGGGAGCCAATGTAGCCATCAAAGTTTGGGGTCATATGTTCAAGGTCACAGGACTCAAAATGTATGAAAAATAAACAAAAATTAATTCAGTTCACATTAATTTTGGCTTGATATTGAAATCGCGTGATAGCGGAGGCATAATTTTCGACTGCGCGCAGTCGAAGATCCATCTAGTTATAATTGTTTTTATGATATTCAGACTTGCTGAAAAACAGCAAGATAGCTGATAGCATGTCAAATGAATAAATCTAACAGGGAATTGGGAGGGCTTGACACTAGCGCTCACTCTATGGCCTAAGGCCATAGAGTGAAATTGATGAATGGCCAAATTTAGTTGCCCAATCAGGCAACAATTACAAAAAGAGCAAACCTTGCATTTCTCGATGTCAAGCTTCACTGAGTGAAGTTCACTCATAATATAATAGGAGTTTTTGCTTTTGACCAATAAACAGTGAAATTTTGTTTACAATACAGTTTACAAGTGAATTTGAATTTTTGGTTTAGTAAAGGTTTACAATTGTATTGCTAAGTTTACCATACCCACAACAAAAGGGAGAAGAACACACTAATTGTATGAATTACTTCAGGGACATTTAACCCATTCAAGACAGACTGATTTTGCTACAACATCCATTCTCCATAGACCTATGCCCGAGTATTTTCGGGACCAGTCCCGAAGGGGTTACAAATGTATATTTCTTTAAATATCACTGAAGTATCATGCAGAAACCATGCAAAGCATGTGACCCTGAACAGAAATGGGTTCTTTCACATCCTTCGTTCAATTTCTTAGAATGTGTGGGTGGAAACAAATGTTTATTGACCCAATAGAAGATTTGTTTTTCAATTTGCCACTTACAGGAAGCGCTAGACAATTTGATTAATTATTTGTTATTTTGGATGTGTCCAGAAATAGTATCGGTTACTTTGAAAATGTCCAGAAATAATATATTATTTCTGGATATTGTCAGAGTAACAAATACTAATTCAAATTCCGGCAACTTATTCTAAGATATTCAAAGAAGAAAGGGTCAAGTGACTTGTATGGTTTCTGATACAGAGCAATTATTGAGTCAGAATTGTTATACAAATTCCCCTTTGTTTAGAGTAAATTGATTCACAGAAAGACAGCTATTGTCAAGAGGAAATGATTGATTCAAATTTTTAGTTTATTTTCAAGGTCTTGAAAAAAAAGTTGCTAGTTTCATTTTCTATTTAAAAAAAAACAAGTTTCAGGTGTTTTTTCCTTGCCTAAAAAGGTTTATTTTTATTTTTCACATTCCATGTCAGGAAAAAACAAGTTTTAAGTTGATTTTCTATGTCTGGACAAAAACAAGCTATTGTTTTTGTTTTTGACATTTCAAAAACAAATACATGTAACTAGTTTATTTTCCCCAAGTGATTAAAAAAAACTCTTAGCAAATTGCTACATAAAAGTGTTCTTAGCCTTGCATTATAATGACGGGAATCGACGAGGTTATTCTCACATCTGACAAACAACAATACTCTTATCAAGATGCTAAGTGACTAAAAGTGATCTTAGCCTTGCATCATAATGACGGGATTTATTTGATATTGTTGTACTAATTTGTAAAATATAATTTTTTCATTTTGAATCAAATGTACCATTTTACTTCTTCCCGTTTTGCAGATATACATGCCCCTGTTCAAGGCAATCGTTACCAACAACCGCACAGAGGGCGAGTTGCTTCTCAAGATGCAGGTGAGTGTCTATATGTCTCAATAATGATTATAATAATAATAACTATATATTTATAATGCGCGCACATCTGTCGTTAGACAATCCTGGCGCACAATTATCATTATTACCCCTGGTCGTCTGGGCACATTTCAAACCTGTGCAATTATCTTGTAAGCAAGTTGGTTATTATGTTTGCGGATAATAATAATAATAATAATTCTATATTTATAACGCGCGCACATCTGTCCATTCGAACACTCGTGGCGCACAATTCAAACATTTGACAAATGTAATGACAAAATAGCATAATAATAATAAAATAACGATCATAAGCCTAAAAAGTTATCACAAAAATTACTAAGGCATCTAAGGTTGTTTGCAGACATAGCACCCTGAAATTGTTTATGCATCCAACTCTATGAACATTTATGTGGGCTCTTTTGTGATGTAGGGGGGTTCTCTTGGGGCATTTGGGGTCTAATTTGCGATTTTGCTCCTAGTCTCTGCATATTTCTTTTTCTCCACTTGCTGCTAGGGCTTTTTAAATTTGTATTATTATTTTTGTTTGTCCCCTTGTCCTAGCTAACTGAGGCTATTTCAAATAATAAGATACAAGGCGTGATTCGCCCGTCACCCCCATTTATTTGTTTTCGCTGGTGTAGTAACCATCTATTAAAACCATTGCTTATTGGAATCCAGTGTACTGGGGATTAACTCTGCGTGTATCAAATTATTACTGAATGCTCTGTCATTTTTCAGGACTATTGCCATGCCAACATGAACATGAGGAAAGTCTTCAGCAAGCTGGTCTCGTGGTTCTACCGATGTAAGTATTTGTTTGTGTTATTACTTAAACATCCGCCTCGATCTTTTTTACCAAATTACTCGAGACTAGAGCACTTCACAGAGGATAATCGCTTTTTTTAAACGTTAGTACAACTTTGTTTTTGTTTCCACCTAAATTACGTTTTGTTCTCTCTAATTTTCAATCATAACTAGAGGACCTGTGCACTGCATGCACACAACACACTGTAGGCATGCGGGTACGGTATGTGTACATCACGTACCATACTAAAAGTGTATGCCAGCTAGGCAGTACCGCTTATCCATATGGAATTTACCGGGGCTACATTCGCCCCCAAAAAGACATGGACCCGTGCCTGTGGCACGCGGTATACAAAACATCGCGATCATCTGGCCTCGGCAATTCACAAAATACTACCTCGCACCCAACGCTTTCTGGTCTAGCACCCCCACTCGATAAAAAATACACAGTTAATTATTTTGAGATCCTTCCAAAACCACGATGACAAAATACAATCATCCAGGCTCAAAAGGGCCAAAAAAATCAACTTCCTGTTGATGTAATTTGACACAATTTCACCATTACCTCCCTAAAGGTAGTAGCAATCATCACCTGAAAAGGTGAGGGTCATACCTCAAGGGATGGGGATTTGCATTGCCGGACAGACAAACATACAGACAGAGCCTCCTCTTTTAGTAGTATAGATGGATAGATGGTATACTTCATTTATTGTGAATGTAATGTATAATGTATGCCACGATCCTCCAGAACACTTTTTGATTGTAGTAAAAAGTTTATCAGAATTTGTTCATAGTCTCCAAATTTGATACTTTGCATGAACGATCAGGGATTAAATCTGTCATCAATTATAACTTTCACAAGATAAACAGTGCTTTTTTTCCCTAAGAAAACATAACCTATCATTCACAAGAATCTAACAATGATTTTGGTATATGATGGAAGTCTCAATTATCACTTTTGGAAAATATTGCAATGGAACCTCTGTATGAGGAGGTCCTTGGGACCATGCAAATTACCTTTGTCATATCAGGGTAAAAAACAATAGAATATAAAAAGCTGGGACCAGCAAAATTACCTCGTAAGATAGTTTTGGTATATATCAGAGCTCTTTATAACATGGTTTCCCCAGGTATATTTTTAATGGATCACTTTAAACTCCGACCAGACCCAGGCAGGTGTTTTGTCCTTATCCTGCAAGCTTAACGAGACCGATGGCTCACCTGCATCTATTAGGTGGATTTACGCGAATATGATAGCGAAGAACTACTACAGAAATATTAAAGTCTGTCGTTTGTGTGTGGCAAACAGAAGATGTACTTTTCGGCTGCATTGTTTTCTTGTTTTTTTCTAGATTTTCGAAAGAAGTATTTTGTTCGAACTCTGAAGTTTTACATGGAATATACAAATATGAGAGGAAACACGACGTAGAATAGAGATCAGGAGGATGACGTCATTATAATTAGGGTCACCCGACAGTTATACAGTCACATGATTTCAGGCCGGTTTACCGGCCTTTGGGGTATTTGCACGTTCTCTGTGCAGCCTGTATTCCGGCCTTTCGGGTTCAAAGGGTTAAAGGCAGGTGGCCTCTGCATAAAAGTGATGACGTATTTGTTAAGCAGATTTGGCTATTGTTTGAGGATGTTTAAACGTTTATCATTTCAAACGCTTCTAAGAGACAACGTTGAAACATGTTTGAAAATAAACTGAATAACTGGGCACTATTTTATTTCATTGTTTTTATTTCAACAGCTGATGTCTTGTCCGAGGATGAGATTCTGAAGTGGTACAAGGGCAATGAGAACCCCAAGGGGAAGGCTCATTTCAACGAACAGATGAAGAAGATGGTGGACTGGCTGCTCACTGCTGAAGAAGGTAAAAATCAAATAAGTATTTGTCATAATCATCCTTATTTCATGAAAATAGAAAGAAAAACATAGCTGAGAACTGCTGCTCCGCTGTAATAAAGTTTAAAAATGTAATCTAATGCAAGTCGAATGGACTCGACCTTTTGAACCTAGAATGTTCGTAATCAAGGTAAATCACTGAGTGGTACAATGAGGATGAGAAATCGAACAGATGAAGAAGATGGTGGACTAGCTGCTCACTGCTGGAAAAGGTAAAATCGAAATGAGAATTTGTCGTAATCATCCTTTTTCATGAAAATACTTTTAAAATCTTAAAACTGCTTATCCGCTTAAAAAATAGAAAACGCCCAATGTGATAAAAAGCAAGTCGAATGGAATAGAGCTTTCAAACCTAAACGGTTCTTAATCAGGGTAAATAACTATGTGATACAAGGATGAAACCAAAAGGGAAGGCACATTTCCACATTTCTCTTGATAAAGAACCTGGTAGGTTCGGAAGCTCACCTCCATTTGACTTACATACTTTTTCATGACACAGATAACTGCTTCTTCTTATTCACTGGATAATTAAATTTGTAAAAACTGGGCATAAGAACTGAACTATCACATTATGTACAATGTACAAACTAATTTGAAATATTTTTTTAAAAGATACTTTTGGGTTTTTTTTTTTTATTATAAATGAGAAATGAGTGAGATTTCTTGTACTAAGGCAAGATAATGAAGAAACAGACATGTGATCAGAAGTAGTGATTTTGTCGGAATTGTTTGTTTTGTTTCGTTGTTTTTTCTGTCAAATTTGTATATTTTTTGCAATTTAGCTCAATCACTCACTGATCATTCACTATTCATTCCTCCTATTTGGCTTCCTCTGTTGAGAACACAACAACTTACTTGGGTTTCTTTGCCCACTAAGCCACATGATTGGCTTCTTTTAATCATATGCTAGTGTAGATAGACTAATGAGGCACAATATGTTTTCTTTCATAACATAATTTATGAGCGTCATAATACTTATCAGCAGATTTTGTCCTTGATCGCTGATTAGGAGTTGCTTTGTAGGTAAAAAGCCACTTGAAAAAGCCACTTGACTTCACCTTCAAATAGCTATTTTTGCTCATAGAAGAGGAAAGCTTGAAGGGACAGTCCCTCTTTTATAAAACGTCTGGAACAGTTTCCAGTTGGCGGATGGGGATGAATGTAACACACACACAAAAAAATCAGCTCGAACAGCCCTATAATTTGGATTCTACGAATGAAAAACGAATGCGTCCCTCCATCAGACTATATATCGGTCAATAAAAGAGTTTAACTGATTTAGCATAATATTACAACTATATTGTACTTATTCTTGTAAAGGTATTGTGAAGCCGACATTTGTAAAGGTATGTCACAGAGTCACTGGAGTCTTATTCTTGCACATTTTTCCCGCTTGTATTGATTGCCTAGAATTCGGATGCTTTGGCGGATTAAATCGAAATAATTCCCTTCAAAATTCAACTTCTACACTAACTTTGCTTTGTTTTCCTCCTGATTCAAATGTGTTTTTTTTGGTGATTCAAGTCCAATCAATTCACTTCAAAATTAAACTTCTACAATACCTTTGTTTTACTCTCTTTTTTTTGTTTGGGGGGCGGGGGGGGGGGGGGTGTTCCTCCTAATTCAAATGGTTTTGCGGATTAAATCCAATTAATCTATATCATAATTCAACTTCTACATTTTCTTTGTTTTACCCGTTTTGTCCACTTTTCTTCTTGCACAGAATCCGATGAGGAGGAGGAGGAAGAAGAGGAGGAGGATGAGAAGGATGAGAAGGATGAGAAGTAGGATTTGATTCCAGACAGCACCATGCCTTATTCCAGTCCACTCTCGGCACTCAATTCTCGGTCGCTCTATCAATTTTTTTTAAATACAATATTGTGTAACCCTGTCTTTTCAAGCAAACCTCTTCTTTTTTCCGCTTTTTTCTAAAAACTTTCACCGTATATTAAAAAAACATGTATTGGTATACTATTTCTTCTCGCTATGTGTCTTTTGTTTATTTGAAACTTTTTTGTCCACTGTAAGGTAAGAATTACATGTATTATTAAGAAAAAGGTGTAACAAGCATAGCAGAAAAACCTTCTTTTTTTGTGTATTGATGTGATAATAATTTTTTTTTTTGCACAAATGATGAGAAATGATTTGACATTGTTTATCTAGATCATTCATTGTATGGTAACATATCTCGTGTATCGATTGATGAATCAAAAGGGGGAAATTTGAACATTATCTAAGGCTTTTGATGCATTTTGTTGTAATAATTCTTAACTATGTCAGCATAAAAGTATATTGAATTCTTGTGTGATAGAGGAAAAAAAACAGATTGCTATTAGAGAATAACATAACATGTATGTATAACTTTTTACATCGTTCTAGTAAATAGCCTTTCAAAGATTTACAGATGTATGTTTCTGTTAGTCTTAAGGACTTGTTTCTACAAAATATAATGTCACATGCAGTTATGTTCGTTTTATTTGGGCATGATTTATTCCGTCTTGGTAAGTAATTCATGTATTTGTACTTAATGCAAAATTATCGAGAGACATTCATTCATTCATTGACTTGTAACAGATTTAGTTGTATCATTTTTTACCTGTGATAAATGAATGCATATTGGGAGCCAGTAGATGAATGGAACCCCAGCTAAGTCGTAAATTTGTGCTGACTTACGATGTGCTCATTCTGATGTTCGTTGTTAGCTCAAAATGGATGCCATTTCGTGGTAACATATTATGTTACCTGCTGTTTGATACCAAAGGTAACACACATGTACGATGATATGTATTATGCTAGATGAAATTTCTGCTTGTACTTTTTAACACATGATTGCAAATGAGACGGTCTGTCTACGTTTAATGTCTTACGCATGAACTTCTTTATATAACTAAGGTCCAACTACATGTACTCTTAAATCTTGTTCAAAGAAATTTCTATATTACATAATGTTTTTTTTTTTCAGCATGATTTTGGTTTTTAAGGTTGCAAGGTTAGAATTACACCAAACAGAATAATCAAACTACTGCTCGGCATGTACATTAACTGCACGGTCCAATTTGTATGCATTGCAAGGTGACCAGCTTTAAATAAGCTGGCGAGTATTATTAACACAAGTTACATATACCTTGAGATATAACAAACAAACAAAAGTTGTAACTAAGACATTGTGTATATCCATTGTCTATTTCAAACTATTATCAGGTTTTGTTAGTATCTTGTCTAGTGTGTGTGAATGGAATCTCATTGTGAGGGCAGTTCACACGGTACCGTATGTCAATTACTTAACCTTTTAAGGTTGACAAATCAAATATCACACAATAACAAAGTTTTGTTAATATCTGGTCAGTGTCAGTGTGTGTGAATGGGTTCTCATTGTGAGGGCAGTTCACACGGTACCGTATGTCAATTACTTAACCTTTTACGGTTGACAAAAATAAAATATCACACAATAACAAAGTTCAATGAGTATCTTGTCAATGTGTGTGAATGAATTCTCAATGTGAGGGCAGTTCACGTGGTAGCTTATAATGTCAACAATTACCAAACCAGGGTCCCGTTGCAGAAAGAGATACGATCGATTGTAAGTTACAATTTATTGTAAGTCAGAAACTTTGCGCGTTTCAACCAATCAGATTCGTGCATGATCTGATTTACAATTAATTGTAACTTACAATCGATCGTATACATCTCTTTCTGCAACGGGGACCCAGGCAAAGCAGTGATTCCAATTATCATCTCCTTATTTCTTTCTCTTTTTTTTTACGATGGGGATGGGTATAGTAGTTATCTCGTAAGATGGCAAGAATAAAATGATTTTGATGTTGAATAAAAAAGAACTCATTGCAAATATGCTGGAAAAGAGAACAGTTGTGTTTCAATAACTACTGGGTTTTTGTTTGTCTTTGTCAAACGTTCTTGTATGGAGAGGTTGTGAGTTTTGTGTGCATGTGCATGTGCCACTTCTGAAATGGATTCATTCACGAACGGGTAACATGAATAACGTGTAGCAATTCATGCTCTGGGAGTGCTCTTTTTATATAAATACAGTGGAATCTTGTTATTGGGACCATGAAAATTACCTTGTTATAAATCGGGCCCCATATTCATAAAACCCCGCTAGCTTACTTCCTTGCTAAGCACTTTTCAAATGATACAGTTTATCGTGCAACGCGCAGTTTTCCTATTCCATTGCTAGGGTTCGCTGGTAAGTTAACCCTCATGACATGATGTTGGGCCATTGTCGGAAAATGACGTTATGCCAATATATCACAAAAATGACGTCGTGACGATGTTGGGCTGGCGGACATTTTAACCTCGAGCCAACGGCGATATGCCGACATCCGCCAACCAACTTCCGACATCGGCCCGACGTCAGGTGGCTAGCTGGGTAGTTAGCAACTAAAATATATTGTGTTTATTGTATTATTAGCCACGTCATCAAAAATAGCCTTACCAAGTAACTCAGCTAGCAGGCTTTTATGAACATAGGCCCTTGGCCGGTATTCAATTCCAAATTGCTTAGCCAAAATTGAGATTTGATTAATTCATCAACTGAAAATTTTGCCCAAATTTGGATTTCATAATGTCTTCAAATATTTCATTTAAATGTTATTATACTGAAGTAACGGTCTAAAACAAAGATTTAATACAAGTTCTCGGCCCAGAAAAATGCTTAGTAAATTTCTTACTTAATCTAAGTATTGAATTGAATACCAGCCCTGGTATCTTGTTGTATCAGGGTAAAAACAAAGAAATATAAAGAGCCTGTGCTGTGTGGAGAGGTGAGTTTCCTGTGCATGAGGCACTTATGAATTGGGGCTCGTTCATGGACAGATACATAAACATGAATTACGTGCATAAATTATACAAGCAGCTATTTGTGTCGCCATCTGCATAGTTCGCTGCCCGAACGGCCAACTATTAGCTAGCACAGCTCAGCCGATAGCTGCTGCTGCCGTATATTGCTCACTCAGACGATAGCTGCCGTATGTCATATTCGAACCTGCAGACCGTTCGGTCGCTTCCGTATCTTTCCCTCTTAAAAATAAGGATAATGTTAAAGGGTGACTAAATTTTAAAAATTAAAGACTTTGGTTGATCTATACTAATGAAAACATCACATATCTGTTGACTATTTGATGTACATTTTTGTCATATTTTTAATATTATTTTTTATATTACTTTTTTCTACCTGCTCAGCTTCACCCCTAGAAAAAACCCGCCAGAAGCTATTGACTTCTGTGACATCATAATACCATTCAACCATCAGTCAGCTAGATGAACAAAAGATATTGGTATGTCCACTGATCACCTATTTACAATAGCATTGTATGCTTTATACAATGCCCACTCACCATGAAAAGAAGGGTTTCAATGAAAACATCCAACTCTAATGCAATAATGTACTTAGTGGGTGAGAACATATCTTGTGTTTATGTTTATCTAGCTGATCGATGGTTGAATGGTATTGTGATGTCACAGAAGTCAATAGCTTCTGGGTTTTTTAGGGGTGGATCTTAGCAGGTAGAATAAAAATAATATAAAAAATAATATTAAAACTATGACAAAAATGTACATCAAATAGTCAACAGATATGTGATGTTTTCATTATTATACATCAACCAAAGTCTTTAATTTTTTTTTTATTTAGTCACCCTTTAATTAGCATTGGCAACTAGCCAAACCTGATTGGCTGCGGGCATTATGACGTAGCGCGATGAGTGTAGCAATCGTATACAAAATGCTGCATGCTCATGAATAATGACTGACGTGCCCTGAGAACCGGTGATTTTGTCCACGCCCAATTCCAACGGAAGCATCAGGACGTGGTTTTGGATCTAGGAAAGGGGAATTACGGACGTAACGATAGTAGCGTTAGCGCCCGTTGAGCTGCATGTAGGTGGTGTGTCTTCACAAATCACGTCCTGAATCTGGACTACCATCTGCAAAGCTGGGGGTTGTTTCACAAAGATACTAAGTCGAACTTAGATTCTAAGTCGAACTTGGCATTATGGTAGGCCATTTGTAGGCTTAAAATAAAATATATTCAAAATCAAAACAAAACTCAATTATTTGAGACTTCTAGCAGACAAAATTATCATTAACTTCAAGGCTACTTGTTAATAACAAATACCCTGTTTTTGTTATCAAAATGTATGCATGTTTTTCAATAATTTAACAAAGAAACTAACAACTTTCCATAATGGTTAGGTCCAACTTAGCTAAATTTGTGAAACACCCCAGTCCCCAGGAGTGTCTTGTCAAAGTTATGTTTGGAATCAAATGTCTTTCTCCAGCGAGATTATGGCATGGTGTGATTGTCTTAGTTACACTGTGGTTTAATGTGTATGATACTATGAGTGTGTGTGCGTTTGTATAATAGGAGTGGGTGTGTGGGTGTTTGTTTTGCGTAATGGGGATATTTTTTTCCTGAAGAAAACTTGTCTTTTCGCGTCAAGCAAATAGCTTATTCAAATTACTATGTGCAAAGCCCGCAAGCGGTGATATTCGACGCATAATAACAACAAATACAATACTAAAAGAATAGTTGACGAAATTGTGTTATCATTGGCTATCAGTTTCCTCGATCTGCTCATTATGCAATTGACGTAATACGGATGCATTTCAAGGATTACAATTTACAATGCAGGGGCCGCGGAACCGGGGGGGGGGGGGGCTGGGGGCTGCAGCCCCCCCCCCCCCCCTCCCACTTTTTTTGGCTTAAAACAAAGAAATATAAGCACAAAATAATACTTATAATAACAGCCCAAATGAGGTCAGCCCCCCCCCCCCCCCCCCCCCACACACTTTCAAAACCTTTCCGCGGCCCCTGCAATGGTTACAAACTCACACTACATCCTTTCCATATGTGCATGGCTGGTCTTTTGCATTATCAGTATTCTCTTTATATCACTTTCTTATAGGTATTACTACATCAGATATAGTGTGTGGTTAATTCTTACCCGATACCTATTTAGATGACAGCCGTTTTGCCAGGCTCGAAAAAGATAATTCATATGGTAAAATAATGTACGGAGTAACATACCGTATAGAACAATTATGATTTAGAGGGTGCTTCAAAAACATTGTGAGGTATACTATTATAGTATAGGGCGAAATTAAGCAGCGTTGATTGCAAAAGCTCACAATGAGAAGGAGAACAAAATCCATTCAGAAACGGCTTAAATATTAATTAATCATTCGAATAGAAGTCGTGGGTGGTAACCTTCATTCACGATATCACAGTATAAAACTTAAAGGGATGCCTGTAAAGTGTCTAACTCCACGAAAATTACTTGGAGCTTCCTCGTTTCTCTTCAACCGTGTTGTTTAGATTATGGTAAGAGAAGAATAAAATAGGTTTAATTTTTTTTCAAATGCCCCTTTAGTATGACAATATCTATCATTCAGCTCAAAAGCGTTAATTAACGGTCATAAACCTCATTTACGTCCGTTAGAAAAGCTGACGAATATTTTCGCTTTTTTAACCAGGAAAGCAGTGTTCAATGAAACTTTCACACATCATTCGGACATATCTTACAATGATTTTGGTACAGGATTGAAGTCTCAAATGTCATTTTGGGCAATATCTGACACTTTACAGGTGTCCCTTTGAATAAAAAAAATAACAAACAACTATGCATTCCTGAATGTATACTGAGTGAATTTTCAACTGATTCCGATAATCTTCTGTGTGTATGTTTTAGAAGAAAAACAAACATTTACTCGTTTTAAGGAGAAGGATTTAATGTTCCAGGTTTTAAATTAACCGCCTCTTTCGTTAACAACTGTTCTTTGAATTTAAACAGACTTCAAGACTCCTTTCTACCATTTTGCTACATCATGGTAGAAGGATAATAAGTAGTTTTCAATACAAACAAATACAACTTTTAGCAACTAAAGTACCGGTCTAGCAATCCGGAGGTCTCGGGTTCGATTCCCGGCGAAGCCTTTTTTTCGTTGCTCATTTTCAACCATCTGAATCATATTTTGTTCACTGGAAGTTTCTTTGGAGACGTATTTTCTATATGGAAACTGCCCAGATGTACACAATAGAAATAAACAAATTAGCAAAGAAAATGGGGTTTCTCCGGGATTCGAACCTGCGACCTTCATATTGCTAGACTGGGTGCTGGATATATATAGCTACCAGTTGAGCTATAACAAATCCTGACGATTTTTTCGTTCCCGAAACCCCTTATGCTCGTGTTGGTTATAGAAGCTGTTATAAACCTGACACAAACCCGAAGGATTTAATATATTAAGAAATCAACTTATCATTTTGATGATCATGATATACATTGGGTGATTTCAAGATATGGTGTTTAGGGCTGGTGTTAGTGTTTATCAAACTGGTGTTGTGTGTAATAAACACTAACACCGGCCTTAAACACCATACTTGAAATCACCCATTGTATATGGTATTGCCCTAGGTTTTCATGACAGAGTATTGCTGGAACCTGGTGTACCACGTGTCAAATCGATGCGGGAATTACGGTGTCTCGGATGCAAAAAAAAAAACCACTTGCCTTCTCTATTTTTTTCTTCAAATTGTCATCGAGTCAATTATACTGTCCGTAAAGGGACTTAGTAACATTGTACCAATCCTCAAAACTTACTTGGAACTGTTTAGTGGTTCTCTCATACCTTGTCATATATTGCCAGTTCGTAATTAGACTATGGAGCTTGGGTGACGACAGAGGGCGTAGTCCGATATTCCATCAACGGGCGATCAACGTACAGTAAAGTGTATGGTAGTATGTCATATTACCGGATAATTTTAGTTTGACAGCATAAAACAAACATTAGATGCATAAAATCAAAGTGGAAAAAATACGAGCAGCTGCATAAACTCATAAAGAACACATTTGATGTAAAGTATATTCAAGAATTTACCGATTTTTCTCCATATCAACTTTCTTGTAATCATCTTTCTTGTGAATGATCTAGGTGAATCATTCACACGCAATAATGATACCAAGGCGGGCGATAAGCATACCACCCATTCGTACAATGTACCGTTCAAAATTGAACGCTATGTTTTAGGACGCCAACGGCAAGGAAAACAGACGGGATATAATATTTCTTTCGACATGTTGCGCGGTCTTCAAAACAAGAAAGTCGGTAATCATTATCAATTTATATAAATTGTGGATCACATAAACGAAATTTGTTTGCATTTGCTAATAAATGGAGAGAGAAATCAGACGGCAAAAACTGTTTTTGCGTTGGATAGTGCAGCAAGCGGAAGACGATAATCTCCGCACAATGCTATGTACACTATTATGTACACCTATACGTGCGTGCTAGCCAGGCCAAGCAAGGCTCGGTGAAATTATTGATCAATAAATATCATCATTACACATGAATAACACATTCTATCAAACCGGTTCTTGTTCTATGAAATAGTACATATTATGCTATTAACCTTTGATGTGGTGAATACAAAAATGATGGGCTTATTTTTATCCTGATCCAGATTTTAAAAACGTAAACAAATAATTCGCATTCAATTGCACGTGTGGCTCCTTTGATTCTCACGATCGATGGAATATCAAAATACCCGGAAGTAAATACGCGCATGCGCAGATTGTAACTACGAACTGGCTTATTCTTATCAACAATAAGAGCACGGGACATCTTTCGGTTATCCAAATTTCCATCTCGTTCAAAAGAAATTTACGATGGAAGTGTTCAGATGTTAAAGGGATAGTTGAATTCTGGTAGAGAGAGTACAGTTTTAGTAAAACTGAATTTCAGTAGCCAAAACCTGCACCATTACATTACAAACTAATAGTTATAACTCCACCATGCTCAAAAGGAATTTAAAAAGTACAAACGACTAAGTAAAAAGCCTGTTATCATTTTTTTAAAGAGCTGTTTAAACTAAAGAGGGCGCTTTAAAAAACTCATTTGTTTAAACCATTTAAAATAAAATATTGTGCACGTGATGTTTTGTTAAAATAGTGATTAGATTGAGAGATAATGAACAACTATATAAAAACCTCTTTTGAACAAATTTGAAAAGAGGAAGCATTTTAAAACGAATTTTAACGGCTGGTTCAAATTATCGAATACTTGTGGGGCCCCACATTTATTACAAATGGATATGTTTATGGATATTTCAGCCGTTTCTGAACCGATTTTGATAAAATAAAGTTTATTCTGCCATTAAAATGGTATGCTCTTTCAAACTTGACACTCAGTTTTTCATTATCTCACAAAAAAAATATTTTGTGTAGCGCCCTCTCTACCAAAACTCAACTATCCATTTAAACTGTCTACGGGATGCAATGAGTAAGTGAATATAATCACTTTGCATATTTGCTAATTTCTCGGCCAAAAAGCATCCAATTAATGTGAAATTTTCACACATTACTATGTGGACATGTCAGATCACACCAATATACATTTTATAAATCACTCATCACTTTTTGCACTAGTCAACAAAGTTACTAGATCCCTTTAAATTGCCGTATAGTAGACCGAAAAATCAGTATCTATACTGTCGGGGTAGAGTATAGTAAACCCCTGTAGAGTCGGTAATTTCTTACTACAATGCCGTTAAGTCTATTTTACCTTTGCTAATACAGACCCGATGATCGATGACCGGATCAAACATACTTAGGAGGGCACCTCTTGTTATCAACATACGCATCAATCTTGTTTAACGTGCCTGGAGAGAATTATCACGAGAAGGAATTTAAGCGAGCCATTTAGGGGCGCAGATCGTGAGCAGAAAGGGCCGGGGAGTGTTTGGGGAGGGGGAGTTGGGAGGGGGGGGGGGGTGTCCTATGAGGGCTGGTTGCAGCTCCCGAGACTATATTCTCACAATAAGACTGATGTTGAGTTGTAATGTACCCCCCCCCCCCCCCCCTCCCCACAAGGGAACTAGGGTTCACCGGCTGACTTGCAGCCAGGGGGTGGGGGAGAGTGTGTCCTATGAGGGCTAGTTGCTCCCCTGGCTATATTTCCACAATACAATCGATGTTGAGTCGTAATTAATTGATTTTATTTCCCCGACAAGGGAGCTAAAGAGTACAGCGAGGAGGCTCATCGTGGCCCCGCCACTTATCCTGCTTATAAACCAACTGTGCGTATGTTATTGCGTCAGAGGTTCTTATAGTAACGTTTGAAACTTGGATGCATTTCATATCTCCTCGCGTTCTAGGTAATATTTAAACATAAATGGTTTTAAAATTGTATTTGATGATCTCTCTATTGAATAATTATTTAAACCAAACATCAAATTCACATTTTGTTGGTACAAAAATCATTGAAACTTGAGGTGTCTGTAGGGCGCTCTCTTGTGTTAACGGCTGCTTTAAAACAAAAAACGAAAACAGCCCTGTAACTTAACCGCGAATATGTTTTACTACCATTCAAGCATCATTGAACTACATGACTTGTATTAGTTTTTATTAATAATTTGCAAGTTTTAATAACTAAAATTCTGTTTGATCAAAACTATACTATCCCTTTAACATTACGTATAAATTAATACCCCAAAAATACATTTTTTTAAAACACGTATGAATAAATAAATATACATATCAAATTATTCAAACAATCAATCAATCAATCAATCAATCAAATAATCATTCAATCAAATAATCAATCAATCAATCGCTCAATCAATCAATCAATCAATCAATCAATCAATCAATCAATCAATCGCTCAATCAATCAATCAATCAATCAATCAATCAATCAATCGTTCAATCAATCAATCAATCAACCAATCAATCAATCGCTCAATCAATTAATCAATCAATCAATCAATCAATCAATCAATCAATCAACCAATCAATCAATCGCTCAATCAATCAATCAATCAATCAATCAATCAACCAATCAATCAATCGTTCAATCAATCAATCAATCAATCAATCAATCAATCAATCAATCAATCAATCAATCAATCAATCAATCAATCAATCAATCAATCAATCAATCAATCAACCAATCAATCAATCAATCAATCGTTCAATCAATCAAGCAATCAATCAATCAATCAATCAATCAATCAATCAATCAATCAATCAATCAATCAATCAATCAACCAATCAATCAATCGATCGATCGATCGATCATTTAAATAAAGACAGAGAGAGAGGATGGCAAAGTGGGGAAAACATAGTTTCCAAAGCTTCGGCCGTATAGGGCTTCGTGAGGGAATTATTTCAATAATAACATGAAGTAAATAAATCCCGAACGAAGCCCTTATATAGGAGGAGATTTAAAACACTAATTGTTTCCAACACGTGTTTTATCAACTTGTTTGTTGACATCGCAAAGACTAACGTCATTGATATACAAGTGCGCCCTGTATAATACTAATATAAAATAAATACAATTGATGCAATGAATAAGCTCGAAAAAAAATGTAGAAAATAAGCTTGTAAAATGTCAGATAAACCTTCGCGGCAGCTTGTGACACTCTGTGATTGTAATGATCGTGAGTAAGCAAACAATATTTAAAGCATGAATAGAAACCAGTAAACAGATAATATATTCCCCAATATTTGAGGTGGGGTGGTCTTTGTCTTTATTATTACCCCCCCCCCCCCCCATATTTGAGGTTCAGATGTGTATTAAAACATTACAATTACAGGGTATTGCCCCCTCTCATGTACTATGTTATAGTGGATACAACCAGCCTAGTTACTCCTTGATACAACATCTTGACATGCGTGAGAGCAAAAACAAAATATGGTAATCCTTCTTAAAGGGGTAGTTCAGTTTTAGTATAAAGGGCGCTGCACAAAATAATTATTTTTTGGAGATAATGAAAAACTGAGCGCAAAATCTGAAAGAAAATACAATTTTAATGACAGAATAAACTTTAATTGGTCAAAATCGTTTCAGTAACGGCTGAAATATTAATAAATATCGATCGGAATAAATCTGGGGCCCAGATTTATTCCATCATTTTTAAAATGTTAAAATGCTTGCACTTTTTCAAAAGAGGTTTTTAAATAGTTGTTAATGATTTCTCTATTTAATCATTATTTCAACAAAACATTCACATGCATAATTTTGTGTGAAAAATGGTTGAAACCAATGCCTTTTTAGAGAGCGTCCTCTTGTGTTTTAATGGCTCTTTTTTAATGATAACAGGCTTTTTGCTTAGTTGTTTGTAATTTTCTATACCTTTCGAGCATGGTGGATGCATAACTATTAGTTCGTAATGTTATTGTGCAGGTTTTGGTTAGTGCTAAAGCTCAGCCTTACCAAAACTGTACTACCCCTTTAAAATCGGGTAAAACATCGTAAACAAGAGATACGCGAGATTAAGAAACGCATCAAGTTGTCATATATCCGTTTGGATAATGAATGCTGGATTAGTTGGAAATCAATTGTCATGGTATTACGATTAATCCCACACGCAGTCGTTAGCGAATGTAGAAAAAACATATACACCGAAATATGGTGGAAATATGATTTGGCAAAGGATATTGTTTTCCCTTATTATCTCACATAAAAAAAGAATGAATGAATATTCAGATGTATATATATAAAGGCGCTTTTTGTCAATTATTGTACACACAATCGACTGAAATACGTACCATTTAGCATTACAACAACAATTATATAGAAAGACCATCTGATTATAGGAAAAAGAGAGGTAAGCAAGTGAATAAAATAGATTTGTGAAAACGTGTTTTCCAAATTTTCGCCCAAATGGCTTCAAACCATGTCAACAGGTATCTAGTTCAATAATTAGTGAATAAATCCGTATGAAGTCCTAATATGGGCGAAGATTTAGAAATTATGATTTCAACACCGTCACGATGTTTTAATCATTTGTCTTTATTTGGATTTTCATAACACCTCAAATGCCAACGTCATTGATATGCAAGTGCGCCCTGTATGCATACAAAACAGATGCAATCGGCGTAGTAAGCTCATTTGGCGGCTAACCTGCTCGGTCACACCTTTGCGTATTTTGCTGCGCATTGCTGCGCTATGCGGGGTTTATCAATACGCAGCCGTGCCCAGCAAAACGCGACAAATTTGAAAATAGCAGTCACACTACTATTGCGTATCTAGCTCATAAGTAGCTCGTATGCTATGGTTGCCTATGTTTGCCTCTGGTCACGCTATAGCTCGCTGTTGCTCGTACTAGTACGTAGCAATGCGCAGTTTGCTCGCCAAAGTTGCGTAAGCTCGTTCTTGGCTCGTATGCCGCTCGCTAGCCGTTCGCACCAGTTGGTTTCGTTGTGTTTCACTGCGTGCTCGCTCGCTTTAGCTCGGCTGTTGTTCGTACTGAACCCATGTAGCGCGCAGAGCAGCGACGGCGGTCGTCCTGCTAGCGAGCTAAATCGAGCGGCAACCAGCGACTGCGAGCTAAAGCGAACGACGTACGAGCTAGATCCGCAGCGTACCGAGCGGCAAGCGCAACGGTTCGTGCTGCTGCGAGCGGTGTGCGAGCAAATAGCGCAGCAATACACGCTATCGTGCGAACGACAACGAGCTAAAGCGAGGTAAATCGTGTGGGAAACGGCAGCTATAGGCATTGACATGCGCTCCGAAAAAAGAGGTGCGAATTATAGCGTATACCTGCGCTAGGTCACTCGCTGTCGCTCGCTGCTGCTCGTATTCAATTGCCACTCGCATCAGCTCGTATGCATTTTGACCTTGCGTTTGCTTGCGAGAGTTTAGAACATTTTAAAACTAGCGAGCAACCAACGCAGGCCTATGCGCTAGTCTGCGTATTGAGTACGTATTGAGCACGCTTCATTGCGCGTTATTGGGTATATCTGCGTATGTCTGCGTTCGGGCAATACGCAAGCCCAATACGCAAAGGTGTGACCAAGGCATAGTGAAATAATGTGACATTGTCGGTGATGATCGTGACTAAGCACATAAGATTCCGTACAGATCAAAGAAACTTCACAAAAGCAGAACAAAACAAGTCATACTTTCAATATCCTTTTAACATGTTTAACTCTCCACCCTCTTCGTATCGCAATTACAACAACAAAAACGCAACATCACTCTGTGATTTGTTTTCTTGCGCTTCTTGCGTTTCTTGCGTGACTTCCGCATCTTTTGACACCAAATTTGCGTGCGTCGCGATTACGGTTTTGATGCACATACAAACATTAATCTATACAATAATTTTGTGTAAAATGCTCTGTTTTCCAACTATAATTCGATAGACTGTGATAAAGAGAGGCAATCACGTCGAATAAAACAGAATGGTGAAAACGTATTTTCCAAAATTTTTCCATATAGGGCTTTAACAGGGATTTATTTCAATAAATTAGTAAATAAATCCGTAAAGAAGTCCTATGGGCGAAGAATTAGGAACTTTGTTTTCAACACGATGCTGTATTCATTTTGTTTTTATTTGCATTTTCATAACACCACAACGACCAACGTCAAAGGTATAAAAAGAAAATGCGCCCTTTATGTATAAACTTACGAAATAGCGTATTGAATAAGCTTCATAAAATAAAGAAAATAAAGAAAATTAACATTGGAACAAAAAGTAGAACAAAAAACAACAATAACAACAAAAAACTGATATACCGTCATTATTACGTGAACTAAATGAATAATGCAAGATCATGGATACCATGACAAATATTATTGTTTTCAATAGACGTCAAGAAGCCGATTTTGTTTAAACAAAATCTGTAAAAAAAAAATGTAAACAAAAATCGTGAGTGTTTGACCAAAATGTACGGAACCAACTTTACTGACAAAAATCGTCGCCACTGGACGTCCCGTGATCTTTGCGAACCCGTCTCCTGAACGGAAATGGCAGAGGATTGATTGCCTGGATTTGCCAACACCAAAAATTAAAGTTCAACATCATCAAGTTCAGGTGGCGCTGCTGTACATAATAAGAGCACCGATGTAGTCTTCACAAGATCACGTCATGTAACTCTATTTTCTGCCAAGTGTGTTGCACCCTTCATTTCTTCTCCAGACACTCTCGTGATATCGACAGCCTAACCCAGTGGTGTACCCAGGATTTTTTCAAGGGGGGGGGGGGGGGAGGCCGAGACCAGGATTCTTCGCACTTTTCGAGGCCGAGATCAACGGTAATAACGGTCGAGACCGCTAAATGTGGTCTCGAGACCAGCTACAGGCCGAAAGGGGGGGGGGGGTTCAAACCCCCCCCCCAAAAAAAAACCACAGTAACTTTTTTCTCAAAGGGGGGGGGGGGGGGGTTGAACCCCCCCCCCCCCCCGCCCCCCTGGGTACGCCTATGGTCCAACCTAATCCTAATTTCAACTTGTGAATGAGAAATTGACCGGAGTAAATTGGGCTTCCCCAGGAATCAACCCCGGCCCGAGACATCAGGAATTCGGGAAGGTTCTCTTAAAGCCATGGAGCAGTATTAAAGGGGAAGGAACTCCTAGCCTTTTGACTGACTGGATGTGATGAGAGCATAACTCTTGTCATTTCTAGTCACTTATTTCCTCATGAATATTCCCGCTATTGTGTTCTCCGCCTGCCACGTCATTTCACTGCGAGTAGTTGAAGAAATGGCCGCCTCCTATATGGGCATTGAAAGCAGACGACAGTGGTCCATAAAATATTGATTATTTTTGTAATCGGGAATATTCATGAGGAAATAAGTGACTAGCAATGATAGTAGTTATGCTCTCATCACATCCAGTAAGTCAAAAGGATAAGGGTTAATTCCCTTTTAAGGACAATTGCGGAAATCCACTCTATTGGCCAAATAAATTTTTCAACATGGTTGGAATAGTATAAGAGAGGGTCTATGGGGTAAAATATGAACAATAACATCGTAACATGCGGAAATATAAGGAAAGTTCCATGCGCCGCCGATTAGATCTGGGGACAAATTCACAGCTTGTTCCGCCCTAGCTGTTCCGCTTGTTCCGTCTAGCCGATCTGCCACGCGCGGCGGGGCTTGCGTATATGCTTTGCATATGTTGTGCGGATGAACATTTTTAAATTACAGCCGTCGACGATATCGATCTTTTACCAGAGATGTTTTTTCTAAATTGCAAATAAATCAATTAATAGGCGGTTTCTTGGTCAAATTTGTATAATTCTTTATTAGTAGAAATATTTTCTTTCACATGGTCGGTGCTAAATGTGTACATTTTCATTATTTTTGTGTGGGGCGTTACTGGCGCGATCCTGTTATTTGGCTTTAACTACTGAGCTGAAACTAATCCTAGCTGAAACTCTCTCGCGATGGCGCTTCTTCCATGCTCTTTTTAATTTACAAAACGCGAACATTTTAAAATATTATTCTCTTTAAAGGGGGTATCGCACTGAGAGGCGAACGTTTTGCGAACGTTAGCGAATTATGCAAATTTGGGATTTCGCCCGAATTCGTTAAAGGTTGCAAAAAGTTCGTTAACGGTTGCAAAAAGTTCGTTAACGGTTGCAAACGGTCGCAAAAAAATTCTCAAACGGTTTTAATTGTCGCAAACGGTTTTTCTTGTCGCAAAGAAATTTTGGACATGTTCAAAATTTCTTTGCGAATTTATTTGTTCGCAAACAGTCGCAAACGTTCGCAAACGGTCGTTAAACGGTGTCGCTAACGTTCGCTAATGATTCGCTAATGCTAGCGATTACATGACCATAATATGGTTCCTCAATGCAATCGACCCATTGAGCGGCGAATGTTTTGTGAACGTTTGCGAACGTTTGCGAATTTTGGACATAAACAAAATATGTCCATTGTGAACATCTTATTCATAAACAGAGAATAGAACAATTAGGCCTACAATTATAATGAAAGAAAGTAGAAATGATTACCTTACATACATAAACAATTAAAAATCAACTATCAATTCCCTGACTCCATGGAATAAGCATAACAGCATAATAGATGTTTTCGGCACACACACACACACACACACACACACACACACACACACACACACACCCACACACCCACATACCTACCCGGGCATACTTGTGGGCACCCGACTTGTGGGGTACTTGTGCTACTACAGGCTGAAGGAGTGCTACTACAAACTGTTTTTTTCACAAAATCTTTGCAACGAAAAAATCAACCTTCTGAGTGCATGGGAGGGTGTGTCTAGAAAAAAAAATCCTCAAGCATCACTTATGGTGCACAGTCTCAAGATTTTGTCACATAACTCTTTGAAGCTAAATATGCCGATTTAAGACTATTGCTTAGTGGGGTCTATGATTTATTCCCCACTAGGAAAAAATACCCCACAAGTATATAATTGTACCCACACGAGACCCCACAAGAATGCCGGCGTGAGAACACACCCACACACACACACACACACACACACACACACACAAACACACACACACACACACGCACACACACACACACACACACACACACACACGTTGCGTAAATACATATCTGATAATGAAGAGCTTAATTCCAAAAGGCGCTAAATCCACTTTCTATCAAAATTTTAGTTATAGAAATTCTATTAAGTGGTACATAGCTTTTATCACGGGCGTAGCGAGTTACGTAATACCTATTCAACTGGGGGGATGGATGAATAGATCCTCCCCCCACTTGAATGGGTATCAATGTCATGTCTACGCCCGTGGCTTTTATAAATCCTCATTGTAGACAAAATGTGCAATCAAAAACGGAATATGAAACAAATGTTAGTTATATAACAATTGGCACATGTAGAAAATCGGGGAAATTAATGCGATTTCTCAAAAGTTAATAAAGTGGATTAATTACCTTTTGGAATTAAGCTCTTCATATATTCTTATAATTCCTGCAACGTGAGTATCGGATTATATCATAGGATGGGATTATGATAGTCATATAGCTTCCCTAGAGCCACAAAAACCGGTATTAATCACTTTACGATTTCCAGCTTAACAGGGACAAACAACTAAACTAATTGGGGAAAAAAGGGGAAAATATGCATTTACTGCAATGTTTATACTTATAGCCTGTTTGCTTCATGAACTTAAATAATATTTTTTTAATGTAGGACCACGATAGAAATAATTATAGATATCTTATATATCAATTTACATGTTTTATAAGCGTTCATGGGATGGGATTATGATAGTCATATAGCTTCCTTAGAGCCACAAAAACCGGTATTAATCACTTTATGATTTCCAGCTTAACAGGGACAAACAACTAAACTAATTGGGAAAAAAGGGGAAAATATGCATTTACTGCAATGTGTATACTTATAGCCTGTTTGCTTCATGAACTTAAATAATATTTTTTAAATGTAGGACCACGATAGAAATAATTATAGATATCTTATATATCAATTTACACGTTTTATAAGCGTTCATGGGATGGGATTATGATATTCATATAGCTTCCTTAGAGCCACAAAAAGCGGTATTAATCACTTTATGATTTCCAGCTTAACAGGGACAAACAACTAAACTAATTGGGGAAAAAGGGGGGAAATATGCATTTACTGCAATGTGTATACTTATAGCCTGTTTGCTTTATGAACTTAAATAATATGTTTTAAATGTAGGGCCACGATAGAAATAATTATAGATATCTTAGATGTTATATACATCAATGTACACGTTTTATAAGCGTAATACATTGCTATATGTCTACATGAATAGTAACATGGTTGATGTTTTAAAGGGATAGTTGAGTTTTGGTATAGAGGGCGCTACACAAAGTAATTGTGTGTGATATAATGAAAAACTGAGTGTCAAATTTGAAAGAGCATACATTTTTAATGACAGAGTAAACTTTATTTAATTAAAATCGGTTCAGAAATGGCTAAAATATCCATAAACATTACAATTTGTAATAAATGTGGGGCCCCACAATTATTCGATAATTTTGAACCAGCCGTTAACATTTATTCTAAATGCTTCCTCTTTTCAAACATTTACAAAAGAGGTCTTTAATTAGTTTTTGATTATCTCTCTATCTAATCACTATTTCAACAAAACATAACATGCACAATATTTTATTTAAAACGGTTGAAACCAATGAATTTTTAGAGAGCGCCCTCTTGAGTTTTAACGATTCTTTTTTAATGATAACAGGCTTGTAACTTTGTTTGTAATTTGTTACTCTTTTCGAGCATGGTGGAGTTATAACTGTTAGTTTGTAATGTACTGGTGGAGGTTTTGGTTACTAAAATTCAGGTTGACCAACACTGCACCCTCTTTACCAAAACTCAACTATCCCTTTAAATGTCAAAGAATTGTCAAAGAAGGCATAAAGGATACTATTTTGACAATATTTTGTATAGTCTATAATTATGGTATACCAATTTCATATTTTTTCAGAATAATCAGATGACTAGAATACGCATGTATAAGATTGTACCATTGCTTTACTGTTTGTGGAAATGTAATCATTTTGTTTATGCGATGCCTAATTATGCCTTATTATATGAAAAGGGGTGCGTTTCATAATAAAAGCCCGGCCGCGCAGACAGAGCTGACTCTCTTTTTTAAATTTTTTATTATGATGGGGATGTACCTCAGTCAAGTCGAAAGCTGGGGTCTTTGGAATGTAAGGATAGCCCCCTCCCACGCATGAAAAAAGTATACTAGTAATAAATACATGAGTAACTAATTAAATAAATACAATTGTTTACAAAATGGGCTTGATAACAGTAGTGGGAATGTACGTGTATTCACACCGTCACTATATGAAATGTAATACAGTATTTATACAACCTCAACAAGCGTATATGCGTTGACCTTCCTACCCATCTCTCTATCAAACGCTTGTTTTAGAATCACATTTACAATTTTTTGAAGAAAAGGGGGTGAATCTTCCTGATATATGAATAGCGTTGTAGACTGATGACGATTAGTTTTGTAGTGGAATTGATTTTGACAATAACTTTTTGCTACTTTAATGTTGTTTCATATTTATTTGTCTTTTCTTTTTTACTCCATCGATCGTTCTACCTCGTAGCCTTCCCTTTGGGCTTTTCGCTGTGTGAGCATGTGAAGAAATGAAATACAGATACAAAATATTGTGAACTTTAATAATTGATTACTTTTTATTTCTATTATTGATAGTGACAGTTTTTGTTTCATTATTTCATTATGTAATGCGGCGTTCCCACTGTCGTGCGATTAGTTACGATCGCCACGATTGGCCATTCGTAGCTGATCGTGAAGTAATCGTGGTGATCGTATCAGATATTATCAGATCGTAAGGTCAGTCGTGGCAATCGTGTTGATCGTAGGAAATTTTAACACGATTAATTGTCAATCGTGATCATTGCATCGGATCGTATTGGATCGTAACAAAGCGCATCTAATCGTGCTTCCAAATCATGGTGATCGGGATCAACCTTGGACAAGACAAACACCACGCTCTGTTGAGATGTGCTGCGATCTCCCACGATCTGTCACGATCTGTGACGCTCTGTCGGGTACCATTGCTCACGACCTGACACAAATGACTCACGAGTTGATACGAGTAGAAGCGAGTAAATGCGAGTAGATAAGAGTAAATGCGAGTAGATACGAGAAGTCACGCTTTTTCATGGACGTTCAGGATCTGTTACGGAGTTCTCACGCCCATATCGGCCAAGATTGAATGAGCCTCATTCAGCGATCTACACTTGAAGAGAGCACATCTTTACTGTCAACTTGCTTTTGCTAGTAATTTTTTGGAGCTTTGAGAGATGCCACCCAATGGTACCAGACGCAAGAAGGAAAGGGGACAGACTGTTCTACCCCATGAGCCTGAACCAGTCAGCCAGAGCCGGCACCAGAGGAGGCAGAGGAGACCACCCCACCCAGAAAGCCAAGAGAAAGAAAACAGTAACTGCCTTTACTGAAGAGCAAAAGGGGGAAATCAATCAGTTCCACATGAGAAATGAGGCCCTCTACAGCAAACGCCTTGCGGGTTTTAAAGATGTCACCCAGAAGGAGGATCTATGGGCTGCACAGGCTGCCAATATTAAAATATAGTAACACAAGCATGAGGACCATGATGGGCCGGCTGAGAAACGAGCCAAGAAGAGTGGGTCAGGAGGAGATGCCATTACTGATATGAACAGCACAAATAAGTGGGTGTGGGAGAAGTTCTCTTTTGATCCCTCACATTGAGACGGTGGATGCCAGAAATGTGGTCTCCATTGCAGCAGCAGCAGCAAGTGCCGCATGGCTTAATGAGGTAGTTCCTGAGTGCAAAGGCGTCATCCCCCAGAATGAAGAAGGGCATGTCTTGGTGGTCATCAGGGCTTGCAGTTAGAGGGCAGGGTGTGTGTGGGGGGGGGGGGTGGGGGGGGGGGGGGGGGGGGGGGGGGGGGGGGGGGGGGGGGGGGGGGGGGGGGGGGGGGGTCCTAGGGCTTCCTCTTCCAGGCCGCTGAACAGCTCAGAGTTGCCAAATATCTGAGCATCTGACATGTGTCATTTTCCACCAAGCTCGATCCACACAAACTTGCAATCTGCATCCACTATAGCCAGGAGTGGTATCAGAAAAAAAAGCCTTGCAATTGTAGTACAGACTGCCAGTGTGGGGTGCGTCTTGATAGCAATGTGTTTGCCATCCAGGGCCCCAATGGCTTGGGTGATGGTCCACCTCTGCTCAAAACTGGTTAGCTACGGCTGTACAGGCTTCAGGGGCACAGGTAGCTGATAAACACCTCATATTTGTATGCTTGCACAATTGCCTGGCACACTTCTGGAACCATCTCTGAGATGGTGGACACTTTACAGTCCAGGTGAGAGGGTTGCCTGTAACTAGTGAGTTGTGGGTTGTAGTGTTCACTCTGTAGACGTTCAAGAAACAATGAAGTCCATGTCGGGTCCAATCGTAGCTCAAATCGTGATCACTCTCGATCCTCATCGTGAAAGACATCGCGACCACAATCGTATCCTATCGCAACAGAGCGCATCGGTTCGTGATGAACGTATCGGAATGTATCCGAACGTATATGCACGTACCCGATCGTGATGATCGTGTCACATCGAGACCCAATCGTGGACTCAATCGGGACAATCCTATCGGAACGTATATGATCGTATCTGAACGGGAGACCAGATCGTGACAGATCGTGTCACCTGAAATTTACCAATCGTGACCATATCGCATCCAAGCGCACCAAATCGCACCAGAACGTATCGACTCGCATCACCTCGTATCCAAACCTAACTTTAGTAACCAAACCAAAACCAGCACCATTACGGTACAAAGTAATAGTTATAACTTCAACGTGCTCGAAAAGTATACACAATTACAAACGACTAAGTAAAACCCCTGTTATCATTCAAAAAGAGCCGTTACAACTCAAGAGGGCGCCATTTAAAAAAATCATTGGTTTTAGCCTTTTTTCATACAAAATTGTGCATTTAATGTTTGTTAAAATAATGATTCAATAGAGATATCATCAACGACTTTTTAAAAACCTATTCTGATTTTTTTCAAAGTAGTCTTCGAGCATTTTTTGAAATTTTTCTAAAAAGTCTAAATATCGCCCGGTGATTGCTGGTGAAGAACATTTTGAATACAAATATATTTATGGATATTTCAGCCGTTTCTGAACCGATTTTGATCAAATAAAGTTTATTCTGTCATTAAAATGGTATGTTCTTTCGAATTTGACAGTCAGTTTTCATTACAAAAAAATATCGGGGGGCACTTCGGGAAATACCAATACGCAACGCTACCTTTAAAATGCACTCTGTATTACGTTTTCATCATCATTTTGGCCTATAATAGGTCAGATTAAAAATACCCGCAAAATGTTGTTTCTTTGTCGTTGCTATGACAACAAGAGACGTTAACGCTATTATTTATATACAATTATGTCTGTAAATATCGGAATGATCTAAAAAGAAATTAGTCGCAATGTTTCGATAAGAAGATTAAATAATCATACGTAATTGCTTAATCTTCTTAATGTATATGCATATATATTAAAGAAATACCATAATTAATGAGCCAGTCAAGCATAAAGACTTTGTATTTTCTTGAAGCCTCACGCTCCCCCTCTCTCTCTCTCTTTGTTTGGCATAGGATTTGTGTTCACCAATGACGTATGCTATGATGTATGTGTGCCAGGGGTGTAGCTACGGGTGGGGGGCTGGGGGAGCAAGTCCCCCCCCCCCCCCCCCCCCTCCCCCCACCACACACACACATACACAAATTGTCTGTGCCCCCACAACAAAATCATACGTCCATGAAAAAATGGACAACAGACATTGGCCTAAATGCATGACATTTTAACAATAAATAAAATTTTCAGCCAACATGGTGTCATGTTATTGGTTAAACTATCATTTGTGGGTCATATTAGATCATTTATGAGGTATACATTTTTGGCGAGTGAGAACTTTTTTTAGTTTTGCTTGTCAGTTGAAAACCTGTGCACCCTCATGAAAACCCCGAGCCCCCCCCCCCCCCCCCCCACTGAAGAAAATCCTATATACCTATGCCACTGATGTGTGTACAATGACTGTGTTATAGAAAACGGATTGCTTTTGTTTTTCAAGGACATTCGTTTATACGGCCAATTAAACTGACTTAATTTGTTCAACTGTTTATGAATGAGATACAATTCTTGAGAATGTAATTATTAGTTGTAACATGTCTCTATTTATAGGGGGAGCATACGGTGCATGCAGGTGCGGATGTCTCGTTTTAAATCAAGCTCATTTTACAACATTATACTCATGATAACACGTTTGTATCATATATATTTTGCCACATTAAGCTTTTGCAAGATATTTTGTTGACGATTTATAGGTTAGGGTGCTTGTCACAATATGTTATTTATTGGGCAGTCCCAGTTGATTCAGTGTTGAGCAATCGATCCGAGTAAAAATTAAAATAATGTTCAGGTTGGGTCAAGAAGGGTTTACCAAAGATACATACACATTTTCTCATTGTATTTTAAACATGCATCCTTATAGCCAGATACATGGTTTATACGTGCATCATAATTTTGTTACAATGTTACAATGTTCATCATCTAAATATATTCCTCTCTCGCTGGCATAATTTAATAAAAAGTGTTTTAATCTATAACATATCATTTTCCTCTGGCATGTTTGTCCCTTTGAATAATTACTCCTTTTAAGCCGTACAAAGTGTCACGATAAATCACGATAGGATTTATTCTAAATCCAAAACGGCCTTGAATTTTTGACAATACTTGTCAATTGTATTGAATTTATGTCTTCTAGATGTTATGTTTTAAGTGCAATTAATTTGATTTAGTGATATTTCCTTAGGATTAAAATTTCGTTCTCGAAACTAAGACATCACAATATATACATTTTGTTTGCCTTATTAATAATAACGATACACGCCATTTGTGTAATTTTTGAGATTAAAGTCATACCTGTAAAGTGTCAGATATTGCACAAAATGACATTTGAGACTTCAATCCTATATCAATATCATTGTAAAATACAATTGAAAGATTTGTGAAAGTTTGAAAGAAAACGAACACTGTTTACCTAGTGAAAAAAACGAATATTGAGTTCATATTTTATCACCGAATACTGATGGTCTGCCATACTTTTGTCGCAGTAATGAATGATCCGTTTGAGATATTCGCACCCGTGTATATTTACACACGTAGTACATAATTCATGGAATTTGAACTCGCTCGGCTCAAAGTTCAATCTCCGGAATGTTCTCACGGGTGCATGCGGACGTTCTCAGCTAAGACAATTGTACTTTTGTTCAATTGCGTTGATTAACGCTTTAGAAATAATGATTTTCAATGATAATTATCTTCATACTAAAGGGACATTTGAAAAAATCAAACCCTATTTTATTTCTTCTCTTACCATAAGCTATACAACACGGTAGAAGAGAAACGAGGAAGCTCCAAGTAATGTTCGTGGATTTGGACACTTTACATGAAAAATGTACCTTCACTTAATTCTTTCAAAAGAAAACTTAAATTATATTTATTACAACGTTATGGTACTAGTTAACTTAATTGTTTGGTAATGAAAAAGGGTCATCGTAAAAAAACCTTTCATTATTATTATTGTTGCTTATTCTGGAAATTGCGCCGCTATTTTAATGAAATAATATTTTCTTATTCTCTTAATTTGTATGAAATTTTTGTTTTTATTTTATTTTATACATTTTCTTTTTGTCTTGCAGGTCCATACCTTCTCATTCCATACCTTCTCAATCCATTCATATTTTCTATATTTTCAATTATCTTTTGTACAGCATCTGCTTGTTCATGTATGCTTCCACACTGCGTCTTATTTGTTCATACATTCATGTTCTCTTCAGTAGTCTCCGTAGGCACAACACTATTTTGAATTCTTATCAAACAGTTTTGTAATAATTACATTTTTTGTAATACTACACTGTATAATATTTGCTATCTTGTTTTTTTTCTTTCTATTATCACAATTTGTCCGTATTTGATTTTTCGTATTTTTCCGTATTAAATTTTTGATACTTTCATTACTTTGTAAAACATTAATTTTTGAGGGGATTCCACATTCTACAAGCCATGCTTTTAGTGGATCCCTCCATTTTCACTTGAAATTTAAACATACAGCAACATTCGTTTACTTTCTGTTTCCGCTTTTATAATATGATTATTTCTAAATGTCAAAATTGAATTGTACCTTATTTAAAAATCTAAAAATTCGTAGTATCTTAATTCATTATATTTTAATCAATTATTATATCAACATACATTTTGTATTGCCAATGTTTATAATTATTGTTTATACTTTCACAAATGTTGTTGTACAAATATATGTACCTTCTTGTTGAAAATGAAATAAAATTGAACATTGAACATTGAACAGGTATGACTTTAAGCTACATCATATTATGATACAAGATATTGCCTTTTAAATGATATCTTTCTAATATTGTACAACAGGGTATATTTTGAAGATATGATTAAAAGTACCACCCATTTTCCTAATATACTTTTCATTGTTTTTCCACTGGTTTGGGCGCAACTATCTCTAATTAGTTTGTAAATGGTTGGCATCATGTTTTCATTAAAAACCTTCATTATATTTCATTACACACGAATTACAATGAATGTCACTCCTATGATTATGCTTGTATCATAACATGTATTGACGTATGTCGGCAAGGCCATTATGCCGCTAGATAAATGAGCATACTTATAATCATGATCGTATATATTTGAGACTTTTAATGACAGAAGCTTACATCAATAATATACAAAAATCCTTGATAATAGAAATACATGGTTTTAAACAAAATGTTGTGTTGTATTTGAATAATAATGTTTAAGTTTTACATAGGAAATCATGCTTTCTATATTTTAAGTACGACTTAGAATTTAAGTTAAGTTGGGGATCTTTGTGAAACGCCCCCTGGCCTTAATGATTCCTCAATTTCACAATTATTATTTTATTTTTACATTTAAAGGTGCACCTGTAAAGTGTTAGATATTGCACAAAATGACATTTGAGACTTCAATCCTATACCAAAATCATTGTAAGATATGTCTGAATGATGTGTGAAAGTTTCATTGAAAAGGAACACTGCTTTCCTGGTTAAAAAAGCGAAAATATGCGTCAGCTTTTACACCGAATTACTGTATGACGTGTATGAGGTTTATGACCGTTCATTAACTCTTTTGAGCTGAATGATAGATATCGTCATACTAAAGGGGCATTTGAAAAAATCTGACCCTTTTTTAATTATTATCTTACCATAAGTTAAACAACACGGTAGAAGAGAAACGAGGAAGCTCCAAGTAATTTTCGTGGAGTTAGACACTTTACAGGCATCCCTTTAATCAGGAACCTTTTCATTTTAGACTCTTATGTTTGAAATATTTGATATGCCCACCAGAGTCATGCAATTGGAAATGTACTTGTAACCCTTTATAAATTGATTACGATATCTATATTTTAACAATGGGTTTCGTAATTATGCATATTTTATATAACGTTAGCAGATTAGATGAGATCATTAATGTGTACATTGTTAAATGTCCATTAAGACATTGTGTTTCCTATTATATACAATCTATAATGCACATAATGATCTTTTTGGGGGATATTTTACTTTACTATTATATTGCCCGTGTCTTTTTGTATTATGTTGAACATTTTAAAACTTATATCACATGTGGCCATTGTTAAATAAACATTAAGTTGTTTCTGATTTTGATGAACTCTATAATTGACTTGATGATTTTGTTAAAATTTCATTTCTATACTATTGTATTGTCTGTATAGAAGTATATCGTTATATCATGGCTAAAGCTAACGAGGATCATTTGCTTATATAATTTAATTAGGATATCATTGATGTGCCACATTAAATTGTGGACGTGGTGTGGCAAGATTGGTAGAGCGCGCGCTCTCCGATCTTGAGATCCCGAGTTCGAACCCTGTGTAGGCCCACTGCGTCTGTACTCCAGCAAGACAATTAATCCACAATTGCTGCTCTCTACCTGGTTATATGAATGGGTACCATCGTGTTAATAAGCCTTTGCGCCATTGGCGGCATATGGCTAGTATGCTCCCCGGGGAGTTGATAAAGTACACAATATTATTGTTTGCGGTTTGAATTGTACCTGATGACCATGGGTAATACATGTAATAATAATTGCGCTTATATAAATGCAAGCTATTATTATAATAATCAAATTGCACGACTCTACTCGACCCCGTTATTTTGGACATGCATGCAGTTTTGCATGAAATATTAATAATTTAATCCCCATTTACATACACAATGCACAATGAATATAAACTTATTCGAAATCAAGTGCCCAGATTGAATTATTTTCTTCATATTATTTTGTTGTTAGGATTTAATTTCTATAATAATATTGTATCGTCTGTATTTGTTGATAATGTTAACAGTATACTACTGTTACTTAAGTTTTCAAGTTTCAAGTTTATTTCCACATCTGAATAAAAACAGTGTAAATACAGTTCTACAATGTAAAATATACAATAACAAATATATACATTTGAGAAAATCATCAATAAGAAGAAGAGGAAGCAGTTTGCAAGATTTACAATGTGGGGGAAAAACAAAAGCCATTAGACCTATCAAAGGTTTTTTTCCAGGAATAATACATTTCAATAAAAATATGCTTCAATAGAGCAGTTAAAAACAAAACAAAACAAAACAAAACAAACAGGACATGGCTATACTACTACAATAAAATAAAACACATAAGGCAATTGAAACACTATATTAATGTCCTTAGAAGCTAGCAGCATTACCATGACTGAAGCTAACGAGGATCATTAATTTAGTTAATGTAACGTAATATAAACACCGCTTATCCCTCTGGCATGTCTGGGTGCCGTATTAAATTGCACGACTCTATACTCGACCCAGTTAGTTTGGTCGGGTTCGCAACTTCGCATGAAATATGAATAACAGTGTCCCCTTTCACATATATATAGTTACACAGTGAACAGCATGTTTTATTCGAAGTCAAGTGCCCAGACGCAGTTTATTCATTACTTGCTCATCGATGTGGTGTGCAAGTTGGCGGATCTAAGTTCTATAGGTATTGTGACTTGAATTGAAAGTGGCACTTAAAGGGCAATGCAACTCAAGAATAGAGTTCATCCTACTTTATACAAAGTCATCGTAATATTATGCTTGTTTTTTATATGTAACATTACTCCGACTCAGATTTCTGCTTTGGAAGAAATATGTGAAAACTCTATCGGATATATACCATTATATCCTACATGAATGAAATCCTGCTCAGTGATTGGTCTACATAGCGTCATGTGACCAAACATAGTAATGCCCATGGAGAAAAATGTGCTATGCGTGACGTCATTCATGGTATAGTAAATGCTATTCCATGAAAGACGTCATAGACGCCGGCTGATCATATTGAGCCCATAGAGATGCGTGTTATTTCAATAGCACCGATTCAAACTATTGTCTGAATACTTGTAGATGCTTTGAAATCAGTGAAAAGCTTTTTGTTCGGCGCTATGTACATACGTAAGAGTTTGCAAAGCATGTCGGGTAATTACAAGAACATGGCCGCTCTCATTAACTTTTGCCGCCGTAAGAATTAGTAAAAAATGTGGGTATGTTCACGTAAGGATGTCTCCAGTGGTCTGTCAACACAGTTGATAGTGGTATAAACAAAAAACAATTGGTTATTCTTATCTTTAGTGATTCCCTAAACGGCCAGAGGTGACGGAAATTATGCATATAATCAGTAATAGTAAGCGAAAATGCTACCGTTAGGCTCCCCTCTAGTTATATTATTGACATGTGCAAAAAGTGATAAATGGTTGATGAAATGTAACTATTTGTGATCTAATATGTCCACTAGGAAATGTGTGAAAATGTCACGTTAAATTTTTTTTATATGGCCGAGTAATGAACAAAAATCCAAATTGATACTCGCTAAAGGCCTGGTCACACAGGACACGACTAGACCCACGTATGCAGTACGCATAGGTACAAATCTATGGCAAGTCGTTTTTAACATTTATTCCTATTTCTTGATATCAAGAATTCAATTCTTGATATCAAGAAATGCATTCTTGATATCAAGAAATACTTTTCTGTTGTTGAGCATTGGTAATTCTTGATATCAAGAAATGCATTCTTGATATCAATAATTCAATTCTTGATATCAAGAAATAGGAATAAATGTTAAAAACGGCTTGCCATAGATTCGTACCAATGCGTACTGCATTCGTGGGTCTAGTCGTGTCCTGTGTAACCAGGCCTTAACTCATTGCACACATAGACGCCGGAAGTGGGGGGCAGGGGGCGACCGCCCCCCCCCCCCCCAAATCCAAAAAGATAGGGGGGGGGGCAAAACGCGTGTTTGCCCCCCCCCCCCCCCCAAACAAAAATAAATAAATAAATAAAATAAAATAAATACATAAATAAAATAAAAAATAAATTAATAAATTAAAAACAAAATGTATAAGCTAAGACCTTTTAATTGTAACGTTGAAAAACTAATTCATACATCCATTTTAAGTTTTCGATGCGCGCTTCGCGCACAAACAGATTATCCCAGTTTATTGTGTAACTTGCGTATGGTCTGGGGTGAATACTTTTTTCTGTACCGGGCCACATAAGTCCCGTATATACATGATATCTAAGCTGGCATTGCTCTTGCTGCTTGTGTGACGTGCACCAAATTGCACTATTTCAAGTATATAAATGCAAAATTTATACCCCCTCCCAAACCCTCCCCCTCTGGCTCTGCCCCAGCCCTCAGTCGCTTCGCTCCTTCGGGGCTCATTCTTGGCTGTAGGCTATGTTATTGGATCATACATAATGTGCCATATTTATTAGTGTGTCAATTATTATTTGTTTTCTTCGTGAACAAATATATTTAAAATTTCTGGTCGATCAAATCATAACACGCTTTCCCAGATACAGTTAATCTTAAGCCCAAATTTCCTATGTAGGTATGCACCAGATTGCACAATTTCAAGTCCAAAAATGCCTAATCCCTATCGTGGGAGGGGGGCACCCCCTCCCACACCCTCCCCCCACTCAGTTACTTCGTTCCCTCGGGCTTGGTCGCTTCGCTCCCTCGCAATGTCTCACTCTCAACTCTGGCAACCATGTGAGTGTGGTTGGGCATGAGCCCCCCTAGGTCTTTGCCCCCCCCCCCCCATCCAAAATTGCTTCCGGCGCGCCTGATTGCACAGACTGACTTTGTACATATTTTCAGCTTTCCAGTGGATAATTATACGAATGCGAACACCTCAATCTTTAACGAAAGGGAAATTCGAAAAACCGAAACATATTCCATGCTTATATTGGTAAAATGCATGCAACACGGTATTAATGAATTACTAGAGTTCTAAGTAGGATTTGTGGATTTGGATATTGTTACTATAAATAGACCCTTTTAAGAGTAGGGCTATAAACAACTGTCAACATGATCACAAGGCCTACTTCAAATACAAATCTAGAAATTCATCAAAGTTGCTTTTTATTATAATATTATTGTTTGAGACGGGGCCTAAGTACTATATAGGAAGTATATATAGGCTCATTGATTTGACACACAACAATACCGGAGTGAAGCAAAGTGGTTATCTTCACTCAAGTGTGATATTTGTGACATTTCGTCTAATTTTGACTGTTTTGACATGTTTCTTCTTATTAAAGAGATATGTCAGCATTGTCGAACTTCTTGGTAATTGTTTTAATTTGTGTAAATGTAATTTTTTTTATCCGTATGAACGTAGCTTTAATTTTACTTTAAAATAAAACGAATCGCCTACTTTTGCCAGTCTCTTTAAATGATTTAATTTCAAAATATTTAGATTTTTCACATTGCCAATGGCAAAATGTATTTTGTTAAAGACCAATGCAACGCTAGAATATAGTTTATCCTACTTTATACATCGTTACATGCTTTTTTCATTTCGCATAACATTACTCCGACTCAGATTTCTACTTTGGAAGAAATATATGCAAACACAATCGCGTACACTACTATTCACGCGAACGCAGGAGACCGCCAGTGTTACGTTAGTGCGAACACCACTGTGATCGATCAATGATGCATTCCTGCACTTAACTAGTTTTCACCGCACCAAACCATTGTTTGAATACGTAGACGCTTTGATGAGTCCTCATAATTTGCGAAGTATGTCGGGTAGTTACATGAACATTAGTAAAATTTGGGTATGTTCACAGAAGGATTTCATGGGATCCAGTAGGCCAAAATTGCCAAGTCATGTATCAAATTAAATGTCTGTTTACCCTCTAAATGATAATATAGGTTTTCCCGGCCAAATTCGTCAAAATAGCAGGCATATTCATTATATGTCATTCAAGTTCGCGTGATTTTTGTAAACCTGCTGATTACACTGTTCAATGTTAAACTCCATAACATTCATCTTTGTCAAATTGCATTCAGTTTACAACGACAACGTATTCGAATTGGTCAGAATGTCAAACAATTTGGCAATATACATCCGTCATTCAAATTCGTGCCAGTTTGCTTGACCTTAGATTTCGGACCGATTTGGGTTTTCTATTTCGTTTTCAGGCGTGCTTCTTTGCACATCTAGCATTCAAATAAGAACGATCAGAACAATCATACAGTATGACGCATTATGAAGGCGGAGGGGGGGGGGGGGGGGGGGTGGCAATTGACTTCCCTATTTCCCATTATTCCATCACTCCCCAACCACCACCCCCACCCAAGGTCATATTTTTCTTTATTCTTTTTTAAAGACTTATTTTAATCTTTGTTTTCCGATACACACTGCTAATTAATGTTCACATTTTCACATTTATCTGGTAATTGTAATGTTATGTTAAGTCATACACTTGTTTCATGTTTTCATTTCATTTTCATTTTTCACACAGTGCTTGGGTCATTTCTTTATCTATATTTGTCTTTATTCTGTTTTTTAAAGAGTTATCTTAATCTTTCTTTTTGAGATACACACTGCTAATAAAGTGAAATGGAATTGTATAGGCCTATTCCTATAAAGCTACACTCTCATTTGTACGAAACGAGCGAGTAGCTTTATAGGAAAACAATACAACTAAAGAAATTAATGAAAAGGATTGCACACACTTCAAAGATGTTAGCCCGTAGACGAAATAGAATGTATGAACGCCTACATTTTATCTTTGAGGACGAAATCGAATGCTCTTCACCTGATTTTCTAAGTTGAATGGTGTTATTTCAATTCGGGTTTGACAAAAGTTGGCAATCGCACGGTCCAAAAATAAAACTGAATGAAATTATTTGCTAATTGAAACACGATCCTGATCTTCATTCAATTTCGTTCTAAATTGCGTGCTGTTAATTAACATTTGAGTGCTATTTTGACGAAATTGGCCGGGAAAACTAGCCGAAAGCTATAGATTCATTTCGTACCTTAATATTGAACTGATTCGATATTTGTATTCTTCAATTTTAATGTGATTTTTTACATTAGCTTCGTCAAAACGCATTTGATTTCTTAAAAACGGTTCCACGTATACATATGTTTATGTATGCAGACATGTAAACATTCTGATGTATTTGATTATCATATAAAATGTTTACTGTTAGAGTAGATAAATCGTTGTGCCTCAGGATTTCGATTACTATAATCTGATAATGATTCACGGTATGGTACAGATAATACTTTCGACGTGTTGGAGGCCAGCAAGCCTGTCGTGTAAGTTTAAATTGAAGTTCATTTGTCTATAATGTGTTTAATAACTGAACAGTAACTTTAAGCACACCATGACAACACCGGTACACAATGTATTTCGATTTCCGTTTAGTGAATGGCAGCGCACAATAATTGTTAGCATGATGTAAAAGTTGCAGGTGCTTTCCTGTCATGATTGTAGAAAGACGGTTGACGATATTAGTGTTATTGACGAAACGAGGGATGCGATGAGAGAATAATGATTTATACTGTCTATAGAAAACAGTGGCGTAGCGTGGTCGGGCTGATTGAGGGAGCACGCGAATGATGGGGGGGGGGGGGGGGAATTACACCTTATGTATTTCTTTATTTTAACACAGATTTCCCCCTAAAGTTTGTAAAAGTTTTCTTTTTAGTTTTGTGGGAGGGGGGGGGGGGGCGTGCCCCCCCCCCCCTCCCCCTGTAGCTACACCACATGCAGGTACAAATACATGTCTATAGAGCATTTGTTGTCATCAATATCATGCAAGTATAATATTTTCTTTAATATAAAATATAACATATCGTAACGGTCCATATCATTATTACTGTAATTATCACGATGAAGTTTAAAACTACAAATGCGGTTATTTCCGAGATCGTGACGTCATCTGTTCACGGTCAAGTATAAACAGGGTTGAGAGACATATTAGGATCCTTGCTTTCTAAAAGAGCCGATATTTGTGTTGAATCGTCACGTTGATGTCTACGTGCATCCCTTCGTCTCATGTTAATACCATGGACCTGTTTATACCAGGCACAGTTGATGCAGTTAGCTGTGATGCTATAGGGAGACTGGGGGCATGGGGGACATGTCTTTAAAGGGATAGTTGAGTTTTGGTCATACTGAATTTTAGTAACCAAAACCTGCACCATTACAGTACGAACTAATAATTATAATTTCACTATGCTCGAAAGGTATACACAATTACAAACGAGTAAGTGAAAACCCGGTTATCATTCAAAAAGAGCCGTTACAATTCAAGAGGGCGCTTTCTAAAAACTCATTGGTTTCAACCAATTTGCATTGTGCATGTGATGTTTTGTTTAAAGGTATGACTAAATAGATATATCATCAACAACTATTTAAAAACCTCTTTTGACATTTTTTGAAAGAAGTGTATAACCTTTTTATGTATTTTTGTTTAAAAGTCAAGATATCGCCTGGCCAGAAGATTTATAAATTAAATATTTGGAAATCGAATTGTACAACTATGAGAGCATTCGAAAGGGACTGATTCTCATTTCACATGTTTTATTCAATGGAATTAAAACCAACCAATTTAGGGTCGAGGGGCATTTCGGGAAGTACTAATACTCAAGTGTACCGTTAAGAAAACGTCGCTCGAATCACGCCGTAGGCTATGGATTTCTGTATTGCAAACGTACCTATAACATCTTGGGTTTCTCTTATAAACACGTAGCATTACCTGATTATGGATACAAGGTGTACAACTTAATACTATCTGTCCAGGGACTGTTTTTTAGGGGATACAATCTCAGTCGAACACAGAACATCGCTAGCGAATAAACACATTCATTGGATTTAACACAAACAAAACTGACTTTGCTGTGAATGTCGGTCCGACGTGTATGGTATCAAATGCCAGCTGCGCTTTTTAGTTAAAATTCCTGGGAGCTGTTTCACAAAGATTCAAAGCTGAACTTAACTCTAAGTTGGACTTCACAATTATGGAAAGCCATATAAAAGCTTTGAACACAAAAACATATTGAAAAGCCCCGAAATGTAGATTGTTGAAACTTCTAACAAAAATGCATATCAATTATGTCAAGGATCCTTGATAATAACAAAATTAACGGATTTTATCGACCTTTTTCCCATTTCAAAATAACTTTTTTCCACAATAAAAAAAATAAAAAATAACGGCTTTCCATAGTATAGTTAGGTCCAACTTTGAGTTAGGTTCAACTTTGAATCTTTGTGAAACACCCCGTTGGTATTTTAAAATAGCTGTTAAATTCCACACTCTAATGTTATTACAGGTGCCACGATATTCAGTACTAATTAAACACTGCCCCGTATATCTATATCTTCATATGTGCATTATGTAAACCTCTTCTTTACTCAATGACACAGACTTTTCTTTTCCAGAAAAGATTGGATGCGCATTAGTAAAAATGTCATTGATGTTTGCAAGTTGTCTTTAAGCGTGATTTTTGTCAAACGTTTTCCCCTATTATTAAGTCAATATTAATTGTAATATTAACATGAGACAAAAACAGAATGTGCACAAATTAATAATATAATATATTTACAGATCTATAGATAGATATATATAGATAGATAGATAGATAGATAGATAGATAGATAGATAGATAGATAGATAGATAGATAGATAAACAAATAGATAGATATATAGATATATAGATAGATAGATAGATAGATAGATAGATAGATATATAGATAGATAGATAGATAGATAGATAGATAGATAGATAGATAGATAGATAGATAGATATATAGATAGATAGATAGATAGATATATAGATAGAAATAGATAGATAGATATAGATAGATATATTTAGATAGATAATAGATAGAGAGAGAGAGAGAGTCAGACAGATATATATATATATAGATATATAGATAGATAGATAGATAGATAGATAGATATATATAATTATAGATATATAGATAGATCGATATATAGATAGATTTATAGATATATGGCTATATCATAGATAGATCGATATAAAATAGATAGATAGATAGCTATATCATAGATAGATAGATATAAGGTAATATAGATAGATATAAGGTAATATAGATAGATAGATAGGTAGATAAATACATAAATGTCGATTTCTCGGAATGAATTTGATCATAAATTAGTCCACATCTTCAGTAGATTAGTAGCGAGGTATAATGCTAGGAAGGCTGCTGGCACGGATAAAACTATTCCTTAAAGTAGACGTCAACCTGGAAAACTATGGTGGCCCTGAAGGGAAATCGCGAATCGCACATTTTGTTGCGACATGTCGCATATTTTTTCTCGAAATTCGCAAATAAATAGTCGACACACCGCATATTTTGTTGTGAATTTCGCAACAAAGCTGCGATTCGTGATGTCCCTTCAGGGCCTACATAAAAAAAACAGATGTTTCTTTCAAAATCAACTAAAAATGCAATGATTTATTAGTAATAATCATTTAGCAAAATCGATAAGATGGGTGAACGATTTGTATAGTCTATTATTTTGAATTTCGCAGTAAACTGTGCAGTTCTTTTATTTACATCGATCGAGGACAATGCCTTTATTCCTGAGCAGTTGTAATATGTTTTATCTGTGAGTATCATTTTCGTAAATCTGTTATGATGAGTATGATGAGCCATTACAAAGGTGTTCATTATCTACACAATCATTAGCTTACGGAACAATTGCGGGCGGTACAGAGCCGTCTTGCATTAATTTCAGGCCTTGTTCATATTTTCATACGCAATACAGTATGTTACATGATATAAAAAGCGAAATCGAAATTTTGCAGTTTATATTAACGTTATTAAAGGGATCGAGTATCTTTGTGTGCAAAAAGTGATGAGTGGTTGATACAATGAATATTGTGGTTATCTGATATGTCCACTGGGTGTTATGTGAACATTTCAAGTTAAATGGACGTTATATGGCCGAGTAATGAGCAAAAATGCAAAGTGATGTTCACTAGCTCATTGCACTCACTTTGTACATGGTTTTCGCGGTCCAGTGGATAATTCAACCTCTGAACACTTCAATCGTAACATTTTAACGAAAGGGAAATTCGAAAAACCAAAACCTGTCCCATGCTTGTATTGTTAATACGAATACAACGAGGTATGAGGGAACCACTATAATTCCAATTGGATTTTGAGGATTTGGACGATGTTACTAGATCCCTTTAAGGAACTCTTAACCAAGTCAAGTGTTTCAATGATGGGAGTCAAGTTTGTTGAGTGAACATGATTAATTAACTACGCTATTTATAGAATATTTATGGGATCAGATGCATTCTACGTTTTATACAAATCATCATAAAATGTTTAGCCTCTTGACAAGGTTGACAAGGCATCGCGTGTGACCTGGCCAAATGGCAGGAACAATATTATTGGCGAATGCGACTATCACACGAGCAGCGACATCTGCAGGTGCAGTGCAGCTCCGCCTGATGTCGTTGTTGTTGTTTTTGTGTTTTTTCTGCCGCTCTCCATTCATGCTAAATATTTGCGCCGATCTATTGAGCCTGTTCTTTATTTTATATATTATATTATAATTTGTTTTATGCTCTTTATTGTAAAATGTGTATATATTTCAATATATTATAATACATTCTTTTTCTTCACAAATAAAAAAAAACAAAAATTAAGACAATAGATATGGGGGATTTGTACGCCTGACTTGTATTTTCCACTTTTCTTTTACCAGTGTGGATATGTAAAGCTTAATTGCAAAAGGCGCTAAATCCACTTTTCAGCTTTGGAGCAAAAGCAAGTTTCTTTGTCAAAATGTATACACATGCATGCTTATGGGAATATGAACATGAAACACGCTCGATATTTTGATTTTGATTGCGTAATTTGCCCTAAAGTTTGGATTTCTAGATAGCTATATACGCCGTAGCTTATCAATGTACTGATATATTATTTTACTCAATAATTATGGAAAGCGGAGTTAGCGCCTTTTGGAATTAAGCTCTTCATATAATATTGCTCTCATCGAACATTTGATTGTAGATGCGTTTATACTGTTCGGCTAAACCGACATAGTAATGGCAGATGTTCGCCAACATTTGTATAATAATTGATTTTTAAAGAGATAGTACAGTACTCTAGTGCTCACATTTTCTGATAAATCGTTCTTGTGCTTGTTTATGTTTCCTTGACTTTCATGTGAAAATACATTTCATTTGGACTTTCTAACGAGCGCGGTTTGTCTCTGATATTGTTGCCGACATAATGCGTATAATACAAATTCGAAACATTGCAAATCTTTGACGTCGGATGGCGAATTTGACAGCGATTTTAAATTTTCGTCATTTCAGACTAAACATTTTGTTAAAGATCTTCTCAGAACCTTGCAGTTGTTGTTAATTTGACTTACCGATCGCTCCTCTAAATCTGTCTGTTATTTAAAAACAAGTTGTTGTTGTTGTTGTTGTTGTTTCAATGCCAAATAATAGTACTGGAAAACATACGTATTGAGTTATGTATTTCTCTGTTTCTTTTCTGTACAGTATACACAGGGTACGGGGGATATGGATGCAACTCACCATTTGACACATTGTGAACGCAGGGTACTGCACAGTGTATTGACAGTGTTATTCGCAGTGTTTTCTCATTGAGTTCACTTTGTGTTCAATATTATGACAACAGTGTAATGAGTGCATGTTCACACTGTTATAAACGCTCAAAATTGTACGTAGTCTACACAGTGCTACACGGTGTTTTCACACTGTGACACACTGTGGTTATTTCAAAAAGATTCCTTGCCACCCCATGCACCCCCATAACTATGCAAACAAACACCCCAATCTGAAATGTAAAAAAAAGAGAAATTAATATTTTTTTCCCAAATTATTTTTTATAATACGCCTTATTACAACATACACCATACACAATTTCATCAACCTTTCATTACTTTTTGCACATGTCAACAAAGTTACTAGATCCCTTTAATAAAGGCATCGCATCAATAATTCAGTGAGATCATGTCACTCGTATCCACGTTGACGCTTGAGATCACACTATAAATGTGATTTTATTTGATTTTCTCTTTTTACATCTAGGGCAATGGCTCTAGGACTAATGGGTTAATGCCAGTGAGGAAGATCTCCATCAGGGCTCTATTGACAATCTGTTTACGCTGAATTCGAAGAGTCTACATAAGAAAAATTGCATAAATAATGTTTTCGCCCTTCACCCCCCCCCCCCCCCCCCCCCAGCCCCTTTCTCTCTATTGGAAAATGATGATGCGGACAAATGACTATGGTATCTTTTCGGACACGGAAACATTATTAAGTGGCGTAACGGCATGTATTGGAGTGGGAGGAGGGGGGGGGGGGGGGGGGGGGCTTTATGTATTTGTATAATTTTTTTCTTCATTTGAAGGCACTTGGCACTGGCCAACTTCCCCACATTATGTTATTGTACATCTATAGGAGGGGGTGCGGAATATGTTTTTTTTTTAAATATGTTTATGTATTGTTTAATTAATTTATTGATGTGTTTATTGATTGATTTATCTATTTTTTGTTGGTATTATTCATCTATTTACATGTATTATAGTTATTGTATTTGTTAATGTATACCATTTTCTTCAAGTAGGCCGGGTGGTGGTCTTTTCTGTATAAATTGCATGTTTATCTTGCTCTCCTCGTTTCTCCTTTCTCTGCTTTCTTTCTCATCTGGATCGCATCGATCCTTTTTTGTTGTTGTATGCGAAGGCTACTTTTTTTAATACACATTTAATGGGCTCTTTGAAGATATACGGGGGCTATTTTGGGGCTGAACAATGCTGAAGGGGGTGCGGGGCATTTCGGGGGCTTCATCGCCCCGAGCCTCCGTGACATTTGTTTTAGTGTTGGGTCCAGTCTTGGAGGTCTCGAGGCCGGCCTCGGCCTCGAGGCCGGCCTCGAGGCCGATTTTTCAGTCCTCGGCCTCGGCCTTGGCCTCGTAATGCCGTGACTCGGACTCGTCCTCGGCCTCGTAGCATGCGGCCTCGATGACTCGGGTCGAGGCCGGTTCGAGGCCGGAAGATTTCATAGAATCTGGTGAATTTAAGATTCAACATTTGCATCGGCCCGGAAGCGCGTATCAATATAAGTGTGTGTGAGTGATGAGACCGTATATATATGTAGTGTGCGCTACGTGCGATGCGCTAAGTCACATGTGTCACAGTGTTGCTATTGTCATGCAGTATTTTCAGTATGATTTTCGTGTGATTTGAAGATTTGTGATTTTGGAAGTAAGTAGTGAACCAAAAACGATCGTTTCAACGGAGGGCGAGGAGTAATTTATCAACCCAGAATCGGCATTTATCGAGATTTTGTTGGTAACTGATTATTATTATATTGATAACGAACGTGAACACCAATCATACACGGACAAAGAAATAAAATTGAATGATATTGTACGATATTTTCGGGCGATTCTTATAGTTATACAGCTAGCTACGCATTAAGCTAACATGACGCCAGGCCGACCGGCCAGGCGCTTGATGCAGGGGATTCCCGGTGAGTGTAGATCGGAGCTTGAAGTAACACCAAAATGATTGTTATCATTTTGTGCTTTTCTCAGTAAATTCCATAAGAGCACAATACAAAAATAACAAATAATTGACTGGGAGTGTGATTACTGATAAATATTTTTCTGTCTGCAGACTACTCTGATCATTCACAATTATTTTGTTATTCCCACTCAAACTTCGAGTTTGAGTTCGAAGCCGTGGTCGTGGAAGATATTTTTTTGGTGACAAATGGAATGCCGGTGTCTTTGCCTTTCGTACCATAGCAATTATTGCATGTGGTTGTCCTGTTCTTATCGCTTGAAAATTACAATGAATGAAAGAACTTTTAAATTTAGATAACCCAAAATAAATTCAATGCAAACATAAGCGTCTACTCTTGGGAGCAGTTTGGAAGTTGCTGTAGAAGTTTCACAGAATTGAAGCCGGCGAAGTCATTGAAATAAAAATCATATAATTATATACTGTGGACGTAGACTGAATCGCTGGTAGAATTATACATTATTCTGGTCTTCTGGAGCATCAGTTGACGGTTATGAAGTATAATTATAATAATTATGAATTAAAAGATTAACATTTCCTACAATAAAAATAATGGTGTTCACTTTGAATAATGCAGAATTTAGGCGGAAAATATGGTTGTTTGTGTCGGAATGAGGGCGTCCTTCGATCACAATGAGGGCGCTCTACATGAAACTAATTTGAAAATGCACGATTATAATATACGTTCTTAATTATATAAACAATACATGATATATCGTACAGAAAATTGTATAAAACTAACCCTAGACAGTCCAAGGCAGAATAAATATGTTGCACCATCATATTTTTGCAATATTTCGTACATGACAGTGATGCACATTTTTGTGATAAATATGGCATAAAACATCATATAAAGACAAAAAAAAAAATTCCAGATAGACATGCTACAATCTGTATGTAAAAAGGTATTATGTTTTGTTACCCATTATATGATAAAATGCTGTGGTCAGGTGCAGATGTTTTTGAAATTTGTATTGTATTGGCCTAGAGAGGGCGCCCTACTCAACAATGAGGGCGCTATTTCTAAAAAAAATGAGCGAAAACGCAAGAGTAATTGATGTCGTAATTGTTGATTTGAATCAATTGTTGATTGGGTGATTGTGTTTGATTGATTGTATGATTTTAAAAGGTTTAAAATAAACAAAAAATTAAAATATGACATTATTATTTTAATTTGGTGACTCGGACTCGGACTCGGACTCGGACCATGGTGACTCGGACTCGGACTCGGACTCGGACCATGGTGACTCGGACTCGGACTCGGACTCGGACCACGGTGACTCGGACTCGGACTCGGACTCGGACCATGGTGACTCGACTACAACACTGGTAATGACTAATGAAAACAACCTCCACTGCAATTGTGAAAAATGGTACTGTCTTTGATCCTTAGTTCCATGATGGAACCGAAGTTATCTTTGTTCAGATGATACCTTCTTAAATTAAATTTCGAAATAATGTGCAATGCATTATTTGCGTTTCGGTGTCAAACTCACTGATACAACAATTAACCTTGTACATACACTTCTTCTTCTTCTTCTTCTTCTTCTTCTTCTTCTTCTTCTTCTTCTTCTTCTTCTTCTTCTTCTTCTTCTTCTTCTTCTTCTTCTTCTTCTTCTTCTTCTTCTTCTTCTTCTTCTTCTTCTTCTTCTTCTTCTTCTTCTTCTTCTTCTTCTTCTTCTTCTTCTTCTTCTTCTTCTTCTTCTTCTTCTTCTTCTTCTTCTTCTTCTTCTTCTTCTTCTTCTTCTTCTATTTATACATACAAAATCTACTTTCTCATGTATAATTACAGTTGTGTTTAACGTCTCGCAATTCTCTAATTGACACTCATTTTATTTGTTGATGCAATGTATATTGTTGTTATATGTCCACAGGGTATTGTGTGAAAATTTCACTGAGTCAAATTGGACATTACATGGCCAAGTTATGAGCAAAAATGCAAAGTGATATTCACTAACTCACTGCACTCACTTTGTACACGGTTTCAACACTCCAACGGAGTTTTTATCTGAATACTTCGATCTCGCATATCTTTGTAACGAAAGCAAAATCTGAAAAACCGAAATCTGTCCCATGATATTATTGTCAATACGAATACAAGGTATGAGGGAACCGCAATAATTAAAATTTTATTTTGCGGATTTGGACAATGTTACTATTACTGGGTCTTTTCATTTGTATTCGACAACTTGTGCATTCGCGTTTACGTTAGTTTGTAAATAGAGTTAGATTGAGTAGAGTCGGATTGAGATTATGCATGCATTATATGCATACGAGCAGCTATCGACTAGACTACTATGTCATCGTCATGCACGCGCGCGTTTATTATGTAAAATATAACCATTTTGTATAATATTATGTACGACGGTACCGGTACCATGTACAGCTCTACATACTGGCGCTGGCGCCATGCCATGGCCTGGACCCGGCGCGTGTACTTGTATGATAAATTAATTGTATACATGCATAGTAGTGTAACATGTAGTAGGTACAGGTATAGTATACACAGAGCGAACGTAGACAGTACAATATACTGTATAAATGCAATGCAATATAATGCAATGCAATATAATGCATATGCAAGTAAGTTTGTGAAGCGGGCGCAATGCGCTAGCCTAGTAGTATCCAATCAGAGCGCTCGGGCTCGGGGAAATCCCCCCACTGATGCGCTCAGTAGCGCGCAGTAATGCGCTTTGCATCCAATGAGCATGCAGCAATCATAGTTAATTAATTCATCGCATCATTTGCGCGCGATCAGCTCAGCTAAATAATTAGCGCTAGCTAGCATGCAGATAATTCATATCCCAGTATATTACACACGTTATATGCATGTAGTAAGATTGTTAGATTTTATTTACTCTATCGACCCCCTTCCGGGGTATGAGAGTACAAACCTTTTTTTTTAACAATATACAACAATTCAACAACAAAAACATGCAACAACAATGTAACATAAACATATCTACAAATTCAGCCTTTCTGGGCAATTTCAATTTACCCTTCTGCCACTTCGTGTCAATATTTGGTGCTCTATTTCTCATATCATTAACGAGACAATCATTAACGAGACAATGTAGTATAATATACGTACGTGTGCTTAGCTTTAGCGCTTGCATGCATATTATGCACAGTCAATGCGTGAATTATCAAAGAAAATAGCCGATTAAGCCGAATGAATCTTTGCCGCACCAAATAAAATATATATTAATACACACGCACACGTGTACACACTTCCCAGTGGGGTATCATTTTACGTTTTTGCACACTTTTACTATTATCGGGAATATCTTTCTAACCATTAAAGCTACCCCCTATAAGCCATATATTTCTGGAAAGCTTAGAATATGGGGAATCCAACAAAACTAAATAAAAGACAATTGGACTTAAAATAAGAGTTTAAACATCAATAATATAGAGAAAAATAAAATTTTAGACTTTTCGCAAGTCAACAATCAAAACACATCTCCTCAGATGTATAGAGGATACATACATTCTATATTTTAAAGATAATATGATGCTATACAAACAAACTAATGATGGCTTTTTACATTATTCATCTTCATAGTCAAAAGGCAATTTCGCAAAAAATCAGAATATGGTTACCTCTAAAAGCCATCATTAATCTGTTCATATACAAACAAGGAATAATTCCTCCAAATTTCATTGAATTTTAATAAATACATGTACTTTTCAAGTTTTTAGAATTTTAGTCTCAAAAATCTGATTTTCGGCAAATCAGCTTGAAAGGTCATATACAATATTGATATTTGTTAGATAAATGTGACACGGATAAAAATAGGAAAATAGCGGGATAAATAACAGTAGTTGGTTCAATGGAAGTTTAGAGCATGTTAATCACTTATTTATAAACTGCCATGTTTAATTTTTGCATGACAATTATAGATGTTGAGCTTCAAGTTCACTCTGAAAAAAGAGGAACACAATTTGGATGGTAACAATTTTGATTTGGGACATTTTCATTTGGACTATTTAAGAAAAGTATAAATTCAAACATATAAATAAACTGACCAGAAATATATTGTGATTAAAAATGAGCAAAGAAAATGTCTTTGCTCATTTTTAAGAAAAGTATAATTAAAAATCTCCAATCTAAGCTGGAAAATAATCACTTCCGGCCCCATCAATGTACAACATTGAAAACAAAATCCTTTATTTGTCCATTTAATAGTTAGCCTACCCCCTACCCTACAAAGTATTTATTTTCTTAAAGCTTAGAATCCATGGATCATTTTAAGATAAGAATCTCAATTTTGATGAGAAAAAAAATGTAATACCCCAGTGGGCCCCTTAAAGGGGCTACGTAATGCCCGGCGCAGACAGAGCCGACTCGACTGGTTGTCATTCCGATCGGCTCAGTTTTCAGTGCCTCGCGACACACATTTTGCCAGTCGAGAGACAGTCGGATGCCAGCTGGGGCCGATTCAACGCGATAAATCTGCTCCGACCGACCGGGCCCAACTCTAGCCTGATTTAAACCAGTCGGATCGGGTCGAGTCGGCTCTGTCTGCGCCGGGCTTTACATTGTCAAAATCCTGAAAATCTCATTGGAATTCTAGCTCCCCTGTGTGGGGGTGGCCTGTATTATTATTATCCCCCCAAAATATGAGGGTTCAAAATATATGAAATAGCAATAAAATGAGGCCCGGAAGAAAAAACCCGGACCGGAACGACCCGGAATATGCTTCAGATTTTTTACCGGGTCCCGGACCGGCCCGGAACCCGGTAAAAAATCATCAAATCAAACGTTTTTTTCTCTCTGGAGCATAATTTGGGCTTACAATAGGCATTATTAGCATCGTTTATATGGCTTTGATTTGAAGCCATTGGTACTTCAATTTTGTGATGAATCGACATGTTTAGGAAGTTATTTTTTACCAGTCTGACACCGGAAAATGTTAATCTGGCGCTCATGAGTTTGCTTATTTGACCTTTCAGAATAATGCCTGGATTTGTAGTGATGTTTTGTCCGTCTGAGTATGTTGATATGTTGTCATATCGACTAATGGTGCAAAATTTAACTATATAAACATAACAATGTCAAAATATTTCCGATATCTGCTGAATAAGTTTATTTTCAAATCGGGATTTGTCAACAGTTCTGTTTTATTCTAAATATTTTTGAATGTGCGTGATTGTATTTTGCGTTTATAAAAACGATGTTTTAGATATTTTAGCCATCATTTTCTCAAAGTGCATTTGTCCTAACGTTGTTCACTTATTTTTAGAAGAAAAATAACGATGTTTTAGATAAGTTTGGCATAATTTAATTATTGTTAATATCTTTCAATATGAGTGCTCACGTGGCATTCATAATAACTTGGGCCCCTTGATATGTTGTCATATCGACTAGTGGTGCAAAATTTAACTATATAAACATAATCATAACATGTTTTTTTTTCTTCTTTCCTTTTAGAAAAGATGACAGACGCTCCGAGGCAGCAAAGCCATTTTGTTGCGAGGCTCCTTCAAATCATCAGAAACATTCAGCTTCAACAGACATTCGGGCTTGAAGAAAAATTGTTTTACCATTGTTTCCGTCCGTCTTGTTCAACTAAACACTTTTTGTTGTCCCCTTCTTTTAATTATAATTTTTGATGGTCCAGTTAGTTATGTTGATAATGACGATGATGATGAAGATGAGTATATAATATGATTTAATTTCATGTGCGACTATAGCGATGGTTTTGATTGTAAAAATGATGATGGATTGTTTTGATTGTGAATAGTTGATGATTTAAAATTGATAATTGAGCGTCATATTGAAAACAACTACTGTATATCATACATAATCAAATTAATTATAACCCGGTTATTTTATGCTTGAATATGGTCACGCTGATAATTTGTACGAAGATGAATATAATTGGAGAACTAAGATGGATGATATAAATGATCGGAAGACAATATGAATGCCGATGGTGAATATGAGATGATGTTGATGATAACAATTATTATCATTGAGCCAATGAAATCAGTGTGTTCACAAATACGGCAAGAGATGGAGAGAGGCGGCCGGAGAAGCCAACCACCTGACATGACAATGCGATCACTCCCTCACTCACTCCAGTAAAAACGTAAGTAATGTAATTTTGAAATTTTGAATTCAACAATGCTTCGGCGATTAAAACTTCACAAGTTTACGGGAGAAACGATATTTTAAGTAATCAGAGTTGAGCTTGAATACACAACAAATATGATACACCATTAATTTGATAACCCTTTAAATTTATTTAATCACTCAACCACTCCCAATACAAGAACGAAATTCCCGAACTCTTTTATTTTTCAACCTAAAGAGAATGTTTATAAAATAAGTAAAAACAACATGCACTCAACAATCACTCAACAAACGACCCAGAACATTCCCGCGCAATGTTTACAGATATCGCCTATCGGCCATGAGGCTTTCTCGGAAGAGCAGACCACATTTTCACGGCCATCTAGCTCGGTCTACACCAATGCATTATACACACACTTTTGTTCAGGGCCTATATTATGATGATCATTTGATTATAATAGATTTATACTAGCAGGGGCCTACCTGGCATGCTTACCTTGGATAAACTAGAGCGTCATGCAGCCTTGATGAAAAGTGGAGGTTTAATTCTGCGACATTCCCGATGTCGTCCAGGTTTACATCAATTACTAATAGTCGCTTTTTTATGATACACCTTTCATGGTGCACTTACCGATGAAAATACCGATGAAATTTCTTATGCAAGTTGAAATCGCTATACTTCCCCTCATAATCATCAACAATTGATCGGTAGTTTAATAAAATACAATCATCATCAACATAATCATTACATTTACTCATTCATTACCAAGTCATCGTCTATTTGTAATAAGTTTTTATTATTTGATTTATTGTCATCCATCAGCATCACATATTTATAAAAATCATCACCAAGTTTATTATTTTCAATATGACGCTTAAATTATAAGTATATACATTTTTATCATCAATTATTCACGATCGCCACAAGCCATCATCATTTGATATCAGCTGTTATAAAATAAACTGATGAAAATATTACGATTGAACTTTGAACATCATCATCAATCAAAACCATCGCTAGTCGCACATCAAATTAAATCACATATATACTCCTCTTCATCATCATCGTCATTATCAACATAACTAACTGGACAGTCAACAAATTATCATTATTAAAAGAAGAGGACAAAAAAAAGTGTTTAGTTGAACAAGACGGACGGAAACAAGGGAACGCATTTTTTTTCTTCAATTCCGAATGTCTGTTGAAGCTGAAGGTTTCCGATGTTTTGAAGGAGCGTCTGTCATCTTCCTTAAAAGGAAAGAAGAAAATAAAACATGTTATGATTATGTTTATATAGTTAAATTTTGCACCATTAGACGATATGACAACATATCAAGGGGCCCAAGTTATTATGAATACCACGTCGTCATTTTCTCGAAGCGCAAAATATTTTATTAACGCAAAACATGAGCACGCATATTGAAAGATATTAACAATAAATAAATTATGCCAAACTTATCTAAAACATTGTTATTTTTCTTCTAAAAATAAGCGAACAAAGTTAGGATAAATGCACTTCGAGAAAATGATATCTAAAACATCGTTTTTATAAACGCAAAATACAATCACGCACATTCAAAAATATTTAGAATAAAACAGAACTGTTGACAAATCCCGATTTGAAAATCAACTTATTCAGCAGATATCGGAAATATTTTGACATTGTTATGGCCCCGTTTTCCACTTCAAAAAACTGCGGAAGAAACGGGAATAAGTGTATCATTCAAACGGGAATATAACTTTCCAAAACACTTGGTTTTTTTTACCGGGTTCCTGAAGTTTACCTCCCAACCCGGACCCGGCCCGAACCCGGCAAAAAGGCCAAACCCGGCGGGTTTGGCCCGGCAACCCGGCCCGGATCCCAGGCTTAGACATGGCCCCTCCAGTTACCCTAACCCTAACTACATCTTATTGAGAGTGCTAAACTGCCCAAATCCACAAAGACCACAACTTCCGGGGGCTGTGCCGGTGTGGCAGGGATAATTGTCCATGTGTCCAGGGAAAATTCAAACAAGTGATTATCTGTCAAAATCACTCCGTAAACGTGTGTTTTGTGTATGTGTCACTTGTAAAAGCAATGTTTCGTGGCATATCAGTTCAATCTTTATTTATTCAAGTTCATTTTATTGAATTAACACAAAAAAACTTTTATGTTGTATGAGTGACGTCATACACGTCAGTGCGACGTCATGAATGAGTTAAGTGTGTACTATGAGTACATCACTGTTCGTTTGATGTCCGTATGCATGTGTGTTTGTCTGTATATTTGTGTTTGAGTGTTTGTGTGTGTCTCCGTCTGTATGAAGGCTCGAAAATTGTCAAAAATAGGATTTTAAAACTCCGAATGACGTCACTGCCAAATATCCCTGGGCGGACACTTATCCCTGTCACACCGGCCCCCCAGAACCACATTAAAGGGATCTAGTAACTTTGATGCCATTTGCAAAAAAGTGATGATGGGTTGATATAATGTATAGTGTCATATCTATTATGTCCACAGGCTATTGTGCCATTGCGTGGAAATGTTTTTAAACACAATTCGTATATAACCCGCACATAACAACCGCGGGCGTCCGCGGGGAGATGCGCGCGGTTCAAAACCGCGGGCATTTAAACACCATAAACAGAGAAGATAACTTAGCCTAATTCAATTTTGTTTCAACAATAAAAAGAATAAATGTTGATAAAATATACGTTTGTTTTGTGATATGAAATCATTGTGCCATGGCATGGAAATGTTTTTAAACACAATTCGTATACTACCCGCACGTAACAACCGCGGGCGTCCGCGGGGAGATGCGCGCGGTTCAAACCGCGGGGAATACATGACATCTACAGTGTAACCAACAATTATTTGGACACCCTGACAAATAGGAAACTAACTATTTTGATAATTTTTTTAAAATGTCTTATATTTTATCTTGATTTCAACAAAGCAGCATCTAATAAACACATACAATGAAATTTAGGCAGCTTTTTACCAAACATTTTCTTCAAAATTTGTTCTAGCATCATTTAAATTAAAGTGACTTTTTCATGGTGTCCAAATAATTCTTGGTTACACTGTATGTCGACGTCTTACCACCAATGTATTATGTTTATAAATATCAACAAGTACTGAAGGACGTACATCCGCATTGTTCCATACCGTTTTGCAGTAAGAGGTGAACCGATTGTTATCAAACATAAAAGGTGTAATAGTTAGTTGATACTATTCAGGTCGTATGAATACATTGGGACTGATTAAATCCAGCTTATTTTCTGACTTCGACTAATTGTAAATTCCAAAACGATTACAACTCTTTCTACAATGGAGCCATATCGTATACATGTACAGTTACATTTTTAAATACACATTTGTATTAAGATTGCAATAGAGGAAATGCTATCAAAGTAACGATAATTATTAGCCGTTCCGTTAGCCAGACAAACTTGAGATGGAAGTGGTTTTCACTGTAGTGGATGTGTTAAATGGAATATGTTCTGACTCTGACACGTAGTGGTTTCTCCAAAAAATAACCAGTGATTATAAGCGTTCAAAAAGATCCCCCTTTCCCATACATGAATGACGAAAACAACACATTCGTGGCAAAAAAAAATATAAGAAACGCGTGGTATTATGTGTAAAGTTGTTTGAATATTTATTATGCATCATTCAAACTAACAATTTAGTCATTCTGACAATAAATATAATTACACATTTCATATAATGAGGTGCAATATATTCTACTTTTCAACCAATACAAACATCGTAAAATTAACGAGTGAATCGTACTATACAAACATACTTACAGCAGGTACAAATCACGTTTAATCTAAAACGGTAATACGATTTACATATTGCCCTTATTAAATTCTAATGGATATAAATCATCATCACAAATTACAAGCACAAATTGGTTTAAGTTGCATAACAATAATAAGATTTCACTATAATAGACCTAGTACATGTGTACCTCAAAGTTTATAGTCAAAGATGACAGAATTTACATAGTCATGCTGAAATAGCGTTAAGTAAATTAAGTTCAGTAAATTACGGAGTAGTAATTTTTTTTTATTAATGGGATATTATGATTGAAGACAGAAACAACTTGTTCACAATCAGTTCAGAAAATCTTAAATGCACATAAATACATCCGATTGGGAATTTACCTTTGTTCAGAAAGTATTATTATTAAATCATTCAATATTTTTAAAGTAGGCCTATACCCCCAAATTGTCTCGTCAATACTATCCAATCATCGTGTAGAAACGTTTGATTTGAGGAAGCGCCTCCCATAATTTGACAAAAAGTAAATCTTATACATAACATTTCCTCTAACCCCCCACCAAAAAAAAAGCAACAACAGCACACGTATGGGGCTATTAGATACGTTATTGCAATCCATTCGCTATCTATTTGAATTATTGATTGATTTTTTTTTATTTTTAACATGGTAAAAGCCAAAACAGCCGAGTTACTGGTGTACATGTACATTTGGGCCGTGTAAAATAGATGCAAAATAACATTGACAACATAATAAGGATACACATAATTTACAAAGTAATATAGTAAGCAAATTGATATACATTTATGACATAGTGATATTGAGTAATTAAAACAAAAAAAATTAATTAAAACGGATATATATCAAATATAACAGTTATTGCCCAGTTATCAAGATGGCACCAAAATAGAAAAAGAAAATATAAATTTGCAATTGTTTGTTCAAATATTAAACCTTTTATGTTGATAAATACAATGAGCATAGATCACTTAAATAAGTAAATACAGAGTTTAGAAATACCCGTGAATAATAATTAATACAAAAATGAAACATATCAATTATATGTATGAAAAAATGAATTATGTTAAATGAAAATAGTCCTCTAGGGCATATCATATAAACAATTTAAAATCACAAATAATACAAGACACATAGTTTAATTTAGCTGTAATGCAGATATTAAAAGTTGTACTTTTTACAATTAATCGACTCGTATACTACATATGCTCCAGTAAATGCGTGTATATTTACAAATAGTACGAGAGAACTTGTATGATGATGATGATGATCCACAGCATTTATATGGCGCCATTTATCTGTTCAAACAGTCAAGGACGCCGTTCCTCCAAAAACACAATTTACTGCACATATTCCTTGAAAAGAAATGTTTTTAGGCCTGCTTTGAAACCTTCAAGTTTGTAAATTTTGCGATGCACAAGAGGGAGGGAGTTCTCGAGGCGTGGAGCAACTGAAGAGAAGGCACGATCACCATACTTCTGGAGTCGTGTCCGTGGGACGTGGAGAAGAAGACCTGACGTGCGTAGCCCTGGACGAGACTGATTCTTTTCCACCAAAGAAGCAACATATTGAAGGGCCAGATCGTGGACAGCCTTGAATGACAGTAGTAGGACCTTTAGGCATTAAGACTTAGAGTGCAGTTTGTACCGACCAGGACCTGCATGAACAGAATTGAGAAAGAAATATTAATTTCAAACAGATATCAATGAAAACAACATTATATTAGATAATGTATAATATATGAAATATTTACACAAATCAAAACATCTGATGAAACAAAGTAAAGGGTATGTATAAAAAGTTAATAATCCAATGAAACAAACTTGAAAATAATATTAAAGAAAAAACATGAACGCACACATTAATAACAAAACGTAACAAATAAACAGCATAACATGGTCAAATTCATTAAATATTTGAAAATTAAAACAAAACTTACGTATCATGCAAGTTGGCCTTTTCTGTGACTCCGACAGTTGACAGGCAATAAAACAATCAACGTAATTGCACCAATTTGATGAAAGCGTAACAAAAATAGTTCAGTAATTTTACAAAACGGGTGCGTAAAATAAAGCTAACTCGACAGAAATGTATTAGTGAATAAAATAACCAAATTAATTTAAGCTAGTTAAACAACTTTGTCGGACGACAAACTAGTCGAAATTAGTTACGAAATTACACCAAACGGGTGCATAAAATGAATCTAAATCGTTAAGAATATTAGTCAATAAAATAACAAATGTAATTGCAATTTAGTGACTTTATCGGGCGAAAAACAAGTCGGAATTAGTTCAGTAATTTTACCAAACGGGTGCGTTAAATGAAGCTAACTCGTTAGGAATATTAGTGAATAAAATAACCAATGTATTTAAGTTAGTTTGAACAACTTTACTGGATGATAAACGAGTAAAAATTAATTCCGAAATTTTACCAAACGGGTGTGCAAAATAAAGCTTAGTCTTTAGGAATATTAGTCAATGACATAACTGATGTGATTGCGATAGTTTAGTGACTTTATCGGGCGAAAAACGAGTTGAAATTTGTTCCGATATTTCACTAAATGGGTGCGCAAAATAAACTAAATCATTTGGAAAATAAGTCAACATGTATTAGCGCTTGTTAAACAACTTTGTCGGACGAGTCGAAATTACTTCCGAAATTTAACCAAACGGGTGCGTTGTTAAAAGCTACGTTGTTAGGATATTAGTCAATGAAATAACCGATGTAATTGCGATAGCTTAGTGACTTTATCGGGCGACAAACGAGTCGCAATTAATTCCGATATTTCACTAAACGGGTGCGCAAAATAGGCTAAATCGTTGGGATATTAGTCAATAAAATAACAGATGTAATTGCGATAGTTTAGTGACTTTATCGGGCGACAAACGAGTCTTAATTAGTTCCGATATTTCACTAAACGGGTGCGCAAAACAAGCTAAGGAAAATTAGTCATCAAAATAATAAATGTATTAGCACTTAGACGCCTTTATTTTACGCAATCGGAAGATAGATCTCCCGATCGCGTTAAACAAACGGCGCGTGTTTACCCCGGCATTAAAATCGGAACGACGTTTAAAAATGTTCATAATAATTGGTCGAAATCGCGTAGCATTTTATTCAGATTTCGTCAGATATATATGATAGCGACAAACGAGTCTTAAGTTCCGATATTTCACTAAACGGGTGCGCAAAATAAGCTAAATTGTTAGGAAAATTAGTCATCAAAATAATAAATGTATTAGCGCTTAGACGCCTTTATTTGACGCAATCGGAAGATAGATCTCCCGATCGCGTTAAACAAACGGCGCGTGTTTACCCCGACATTAAAATCGGAACGACGTTTAAAAATGTTCATAATAATTGGTCGAAATCGCGTAGCATTTTATTCAGATTTCGTCAGATATATATGATAGCGACAAACGAGTCTTAAGTTCCGATATTTCACTAAACGGGTGCGCAAAATAAGCTAAATTGTTAGGAAAATTAGTCATCAAAATAATAAATGTATTAGCGCTTAGACGCCTTTATTTGACACAATCGGAAGATAGATCTCCCGATCGCGTTAAACAAACAGCGCGTGTTTACCCCGACATTAAAATCGGAACGACGTTTAAAAATGTTCATAATAATTGGTCGAAGTCGCGTAGCATTTTATTCAGATTTCGTCAGATATATATGATAGCGACAAACGAGTCTTAATTAGTTCCGATATTTCACTAAACGGGTGCGCAAAATAAGCTAAATTGTTAGGAAAATTAGTCATCAAAATAATAAATGTATTAGCGCTTAGACGCCTTTATTTGACGCAATCGGAAGATAGATCTCCCGATCGCGTTAAACAAACGGCGCGTGTTTACCCCGACATTAAAATCGGAACGACGTTTAAAAATGTTCATAATAATTGGTCGAAGTCGCGTAGCATTTTATTCAGATTTCGTCAGATATATATGATAGCGACAAACGAGTCTTAATTAGTTCCGATATTTCACTAAACGGGTGCGCAAAATAAGCTAAATTGTTAGGAAAATTAGTCATCAAAATAATAAATGTATTAGCGCTTAGACGCCTTTATTTGACGCAATCGGAAGATAAGATCTCCCGATCGCGTTAAACAAACGGCGCGTGTTTACGCTGACATTATAATCGGAACGAGGTTTAGAAATGTTCATAATGATTGGTCGTAATCGCGTAGCATTTTATTCAGATTTCGTCAAATATATATGATATTATCATAAAAACGACGATGGGAATCGTTGATGGGCGGATTAGTTTAATCTCTACACATTTGGATAGATACATCCATGGCTAAAAAGGACAAATCGTTTATCTTCCGAATATTAGTCAATACAATATTCGGTGTTATAGCGATAATTTTACAAGTCCGACAGACGATACATGAGTCAAAATAAATGCCAAAATGTTACCAATTGCGTTCTCAAAACGAATATTAGTCAATAAAATAATCATCGTTAGTATACTTATTTAATAAGTCAAACAGATGATAAATGAGTCAAAATAAATGCCAAAATGTTAGTGATTGCGTTCTCAAAATTAAGCAAAAACGTTACGAATTTTAGTCAATACAATAATCATCGTAAGTGTGCTTATTCAATAAGTCAAACAGACGATAAATTTGTCAAAATAAATGCCAAAATGTTAGTGATTCCGTTCTTAGAATTAAGCAAAAACGTTACGAATATTAGTCAATAAAATAATCATCGTAAGTGTGCTTATTTAATAAGTCCGACAGACGTAAAATAAGTCGTAATAAATGCCGTGATTTTCCGCTTGCGTTATCAAATGACGGACAAATGAGTCAAAATGAGTTCATCCGAAACCGTCCGTAACATGCTGCGTGGACTGGCCAATAATGGCCATCAGATGGCGCCAATGCATTATGTCAATAAGCACTATTAAAAGCTTATATTTATGCGTGCAAACCGCGGGCAAACCGCGGGCAAATGCCCGCGGGCGCGTGTAAAAACCCGCGGTTAACCCGCGGTTAATCCGCGGTTAACCGCGGGCGCGGTGGGTACTTTACCGCGGTCCCAGCTGTAAGTCAGGTCATTGTACCCATGTTTACAGTTTGAGAAAGGGGGAGTGGGTGATGATTAAGAACTAATTAGGCTTTTATAGTCAGTATATTAACGATTAATCACTGCCAATTTCACATTATGGATTAATAAGTCATATCAAACATTTACCTACAAACACTATTATGTCCGCTTTAATGATCGCATCAATATAACATATGCATTGTATAAAAGGTTACAATTATGTTACCATAATTAATCAAATTCATCAACGTGATATTTCACAATACGTTGGAAATTTAGACAAATGAACAAATTTAGATCAAATGAAATGTTATGTGTGAAACTGGTCACTGTGACATTTGAAATTTTAAAATGTCGTCATCAAATCTACGTATGCAATTGACCTCTTGTTACACTGGCAAAGCTGCAAACAGATCCAATATTGATAATAAAATGTCACCGACAAAGGTAAATGTACATTTGTTTTTCCTAAATTTGTATGAACTAAATAATTTTCACCTATTTTGATGTCATAAAAAGGTAGCAAACAATTAGGAGTTGCCAATTTCATGAGGGAAATGATGATTAATTTTGAAATTAAAATGTTATGTGATAATAAAATGTCACCGACAAAGGTAAATGTACATTTGTTTTTCCTAAATTTGTATGAACTAAATAATTTTCACCTATTTTGATGTCATAGAAAGGTAGCAAACAATACGGAGTTGCCAATTTGATGAGGGAAATGATAATTAATTTTGCCTTGAAATATAGCTCTCGTCCTGGATGGGCTGAACAGAACATCAAATCACATCAAATCACAATTTTAGAATCAACTGCACAATTGATGTGAGAAAACAAATGTCTAGAGCGAAGCTTTTTTAGGTAACAACAACCCAATATCATGAAGTGACCATTAATCTTGGAAAGCATCTTCAGAAAAGTAAAGATGAGCTTTTTTGCAGAGCTGCCAACCTTGATCAACCAAAAACAGAACGAAATGGCCCCAAAAACAGAATTTTCAGAGAAAAAACAGAATTTGATGAATTTTGTCACAAAAAGTAACTTCATTACAAGAAAGCACAGAAATTGCACATTGCGCAATAAGGGTCGATTGTCTATAGCTTACATCATGTTCCCGCACAAAAATTAGATGATCAATTTGAAGATCGTATATATTTGAACAGGGTCTGTAATGGTGCTCATGATGTGCATATTACAGTTGTCTCTAAACTTTTTAAAACATTCAAACATAAAAAAATACAAAAACGTTGAATAGAAAAACGTAATAAAACTTAAAAACCTGTTCTACCGTTATTACATTGACAAAACCTAATGATTACAGCAAAAACGGAATGGTTGGCTGCTCTGTTTTTGCTAGTAAAATATATGATTGTTTTGAGCCAGAGGGCAAGCTAGGGCCCGGGTAATGAGAATTGATGGCAGGAATCAGCCCTATTAGATGAGCAGGGGTGAGTTGGCCAGCCTATTTGGTCCCCATTTCCTGATCAACCGACGACTGTCTCAATTGTTCAGCTTCTGCTCCGATGTGCTCAATTTGCAATCATGAATGTTACTCACATTTGACATAAATAGAGCGATATGACTAATAGCCCGTAAACGGACGTCAAGCGGAGAGCTAAATTTTCCATCCGTTCTATATGTTTCTTGTCCGTTCCTTGTCCGGTGATGTACGTTGTTCTATGTTTTGGATAATTTCATTTCGCAAATTTTCTATTCGTTGGGCATTCGTTTCCGCTATCCGTTGATATCTGACCAGGCCATAAAGAGTGTAATTATTATAATTTAAAAGATAATGTAGAGAAACTGACCAGAAATATATATAATGTCAATGAAAATGAGCAAAGAAAATTGGGCTCCCGGGATGATAGGAAATATTCTGTTTTTTTTGTTTAAATATTACAAATACCACATCTATAACAAATTTAAACAAAATTTTAATCTGTCTTCAGTGAAATTGTGACTGTATATATTTAGCTGCATATATTTTGTTTACCTCATCAAATTAAACTGAAGTCATATTCAAATGTGAAATGTGCACTAAATGATGTTATTAATTAAAAACTTCTTCTCCAACAAATTTAATTATAGATCTAGATTCTGCCCAAAACATTCAAGTGATAATAAAGTCTCATTTAGACACATCTTATCTATAGCAGTTAATAATTTTTCTTTTTCGCACCATTGTCCTTCAAAAATAATAACTATGAATACAAATTAAGTATCTAAAGTTCTAAACATTCTGAAAGATACATAAGTTGCAAACCTTTGCCTAATCTTGAAAAGAAGATTGATGACTGTAAAAATCCTAAAGTAATTATAAAGAGTTGACTCAATATATCCTTTTTTGGTTGACAGTGGTCATTGTTAATAGGAAAGCTCTAGGACAAAATGTGCTAAGTGATGACTTCCAGGTTGCTGGCCACGAATTAATTACCTGTCTTCCTCTGATCTGGCCAGCAAATTGGCAGCCACTGATCGGAGCCACTTGCCAAAGCCCTGACAGCGAATTCCAGCCCTATATTTCATGACCAGCAGTCACGTTTAAAGAATCTTGAGTTCTTGTACAATTTTATAAAATTGTTGACTGCATGCTCTGGCCAGCCAATTGGCGGCCATGTACTGATCTGAGTTACTTGTCAGAGTCATGACAATGAATTCCATCCCTGTAAAGTCATGACCAGCAGTCACGTTTAAAGAATCTTGAGTTCTTGTACAATTTTATAAAATTGTTGACTGCATGCTCTGGCCAGCCAATTGGCGGCCACTGATCTGAGTTACTTGTCAGAGTCATGACAATGAATTCCATGATCCCTATAAGTCATGACCAGGAGTCACGTTTAAAGAATCTTGAGTTCTTGTACAATTTTATAAAATTGTTGACTGCATGCTCTGGCCAGCCAATTGGCGGCCACTGATCTGAGTTACTTGTCAGAGTCATGACAATGAATTCCATCCCTGCAAAGTCATGACCAGTAGTCACGTTTAAAGAATCTTGAGTTCTTGTACAATTTTATAAAATTGTTGACTGCATGCTCTGGCCAGCCAATTGGCGGCCACTGATCTGAGTTACTTGTCAGAGTCATGACAATGAATTCCATCCCTGTAAAGTCATGACCAGTAGTCACGTTTAAAGAATCTTGAGTTCTTGTACAATTTTATAAAATTGTTGACTGCATGCTCTGGCCAGCCAATTGGCGACCACTGATCTGAGTTACTTGTCAGAGTCATGTCAATGAATTCCATGATCCCTATAAGTCATGACCAAGAGTCACATTTAACCCGTTCACTACGAGATTCTGAAATATCGATAGACTTTGTACACAAGCTACCCGGTTCCTGTAGTCAACGGGTTAAATAACCTCAAGTTCTTGTATAATATTATAAAATTATTGACTGCTATGGCGGGTGTTGCATAAAGAGTTGCAATTAATCACAAAGTTGCATTTAAGCGCAAGTCAGGAAATAATGTACGCACACTTGAGCCAATCAGATTTATGCATTTTGGCGCATTGTCCGAGTTGTTAAAAGTCATGACAATGAATTCCATCCCTATAAGTCATGACCAGGAGTCACGTTTAGGAATTCTCTTATAAAGCGTGCCAACGACATGCGCATGCATCAGATGCTCTATGCATTGGGCATTTTCGAGGGCGAATTCCCCCTAAGCCCGGAAAAGCCCCCATGTATTTTTTCACTGTTCTCCGGATGTGTCGGCTTAAAACTTAGTTGGTTGGAAAGGTATTTATGTGACTTAATATCAATTTGAAGCTTTGTGCAATATATACCCGTGACCCAGAATAGGCTGGTTAACTTCTCAAGAAAATGTTAAATCCTCGCAAATGTTTAGAACTTTACGCAAATACCGTACTGACCGGCGTAATCGCCGCAGCCGCGTAAACGCCGCATGCCGACTTTGAGCAACATAATTTCAACAAAATAAAATACGGGTGCAAAAACGGCCAGAGAAACAAGCAGAATAATGGCCAGAAAAGATCATGGGAGATGCCCGAAACGGTAAAATTCTCCAGTGATCAGGCAATGAAAAGTTCTTTGTAAGCAATCAGTGATATAACAAAGATGCTCGGAAGCGCAACTCAACCAAAAGCCCCCAAATTTCCACCGATAATCCCATCGAAAGTCCGTGCATGCACTGTAACATGCATGCAACCAATAACACACTGCCAAAGGCCGGCTTGCATGCATTTTACCGACTAATAAAAGTCAAATTTTGACTATCGCCGCGTATTCGCCGCATCCCGACTTTGCGTTTTATTTTAAAGGAAAAAGTATGCGGCGATTACGCCGGTCAGTACGGTAGTTCAAGTGCTATTTCATGTCCTCTATCAACGATCCTCTCATTTTGACCTCTGGCTAAAATACAAATTGGTAAGATGATCAATGGTACAACTATTTTCTCAGTGTCTTAATATATCAATTGATGTTTGTATGAAATTGACCATGGAATGTAGAACATCCATTTCAAGATATATATGTGAGGTTATTTGTTTCATTGATCCAACATGGACATGAAATCTCATTCGTGTCAACCTTTGTCAACTTTACGCAAATATTTCAAGTGCAATTTCATGTCCTCTATCAAAGATCCTCTCATTTTGACCTCTGGCTAAAATACAAATTGGTAAGATGATCAATGGTACAACTATTTTCTCAGTGTCTTATATCAATTGATGTTTGTATGAAATTGACCATGGAATGTAGAACATCCGTTTCAACATGTATATGTCAGGTTATTTGTTTCATTGATCCAACATGGACATGAATTCTCATTTGTGCAAACCTTTGTCAACTTTATGCAAATAGTTCAAGTGTAATTTCTTGTCCTCTCAAGATCTCGAGACCTTCTTGTTATGCACAGTAAATTAAAAACATATATTCTAACAATGTCCATGTAAAGAAGTGATCTGTCAATATCACTATATGACCAAACCATGTCATCTGCCTGAAGCCCATATAACATATGAATTGAATTGAAGTTTATTATGTCCATGATCATTACATAGAAAATTGTTTTCCACTGGTTACATATACAATGAATTGACATATCAAAATACAATTAAATCACATTCATAAACAATATTATTTGACATCCATAGCATTTCAATATGGTGTACATTAAATCAAACTACCATCTAACAATTACATATTTTGTATAATTATTTTCATATAAATAAACCAAAAATCAATTTCTTCATGTGCTCCCTTTTAAACAGAATAATAACGTCACATCCCCCGTTACCAATGAAATATTATGTATAAATTGCATCCAAAAAGTTTCACTGTAGAGTATTCAACAACATTAACTTATTGCATATTATCATTTTCTATTTACCGGATAGCATTAATGGACGCCCGATGGTGAGCAACATTTTCAATCAGTTTGTCTCCGTTCGTACGAGTTTCTTGCCCGTTTCTTGTACGGCAAATGCGTTCCTCGTCGGGCAACGTCCGATGTTTTATCCGGCGGAAAGATTTGTGCATGCACCAATGGAGACAACTTTCACATTCTATCCCACAGGCATCCGTTTATGCTATCCGGTGATATGTGGCAACACCGGAACACCCTAATACATGTACATGTATAGCAGGGGGTTGCATTACCGAACGGGTTGTATTTCCGGACATGCAAATTCACATAGGAAAAACGTTCGAATTTTGAAAGTTGAATTTGAAAGTCGGCATTAACGGAGGATAATAAATGGATGTTTAGCAAACATTTTCCACCATTTCCAGAAGAAAATAAGCGTCCTGAGGCATTATACGCACGTTTTGCCGCACACCAGTGGCAGCGCGCATGTCAATGACATTCCCACAAACATTCACGCAATTTTGCGTCAGGAAGAGGCTTCTTTTTTGGAAGGGTTTACAAGAAAGTTGATTTGGAGAAAAATTGGTAAATTCTTGAAGATATTTTACATCAAATGTGTTCTTTATGAGTTTATGAAGCTGCTCGTATAATTTCCACTTTGATTTTATGCATCAATTGTTTGTTTTGTGCCGTCAAACTATTGGTGTCCGGCAATAGGACTCGATACCATACATGCATGCCTGCATATTTATAACTTTTTTCCACCACAGCAATTCTATTCCCCCAGGAAGTAAACCACATATATATATGTAATAATATAAAAATTGCATGTCTACGTTAGATTATTGGTTTACTGATCAAACATGGATCCGAATTCTCAATCATACTCCGAATTTGCCTCTCATAAATGCATAATACTACGCCACTCTTATTTGGCATTCTAGGTACAGAAACATATTTTCTTGTTGATTTAGGTCAATGGATGCTACAATACATTGATCAGTAGTATGTAGAGCTTGTTTTGCTCATTCATTTGGAAAACAAGTATTGATGCCCCTCAGAATCAATATAGACCACATACGTATCTCAGTACAAATAAGAGTCAAATAATGTTACAATAAATTGATCAGTGCTATGTATACATGTACAGCTTGTTTTGCTTATTTGTTTGAAATACAAGTATCCCCTCAGAATCAATGTAGACCAACATACGTATCTCAGTACAAAAAAAGTCAAATAATATTACAATAAATTGATCAGTTCTATGTATGTACAGCTTGTTTTGCTTATTTGTTTGAAATACAAGTATCCCCTCAGAATCAATGTAGACCACATACATTTTTACAAATAAAGTCAACTAATATGTTTGAAATACAAGGAACTCCTCAAAATCAATCAAATGTTCGTAATAATGTCTAGATTATTGGTTTCATTGATCCACTACTCGTATGAGTTCTCTTTAATGCATCATTCTTAAATTTGCTCCCCTAAAACCATAACATAACAGAGTACAAAATTAGCATGAGGACTTAATAGAACTTGATAAACTTGATAGAACATGAATAAAGGGACAGAAAGTGGGAGAATATGAGAGGAGACAGGAGGGTTGAGAGAGGCAAATATAGGTATGTAGGTAGATAGATCAATCAATCAATCAATCAATCAATCAATCAATCAATCAATCAATCAATCAATCAATCAATCAATCAATCCATCAAACAATCAATCAATCAATCAATCAATCAGTCAATCAATTACTGTAAACGTGGTAATGTTCGCGGTGCATTAATTTTTGCTGATGTCGGCGTCCGCGAATATTAAAACCCGCAAATATAAATGCGCGATTTGCAATGTGTGTGAACACTTGTTCAGCCGCAAAATTAAAAATCCGCAAATGTGTTTCTGTGTCGCTCAGCGCGAAATATTAATCACGCGAAAAATAACAACATTTACAGTAATCAATCAATCTACTGATCAAGGACCGTTCAATTTCCTTGATCACTGCATTATCAAAGACAATTTTTCTTGAGGCAAAGCCTGAATGTTTAGATGAAAGTAATGTTGAAGTGTTCCATACGTATGACTCAGGCCTCGCAACAGTTGTTGTACTTCCCTTTGGCACCTTCCCATGAAAACCCTGTCGGCCTACCGCCGGAAGAAACAATGCTACTATTTTTATGCATCCATGCATCCATCCATCCATCCATCCATCTATCTATTCATCATTTAATCAATCAATCAACCTACCGTTTAAAGGGATCAAGTAACTTTGTTGACATGTGCTAAAAATAATCAATATGTGATACAATGTATACTGTTGTTATCTGATACGTTCACTGGATATTGTGTGCAAATTTCAAGTTAAATGGACGTTCTATGGCCAGGGAAATGAGCAAAAATGCAAAGTGATATTCACTAACTCACTTACTTTGTGCACGGTTACGACTATCCAGTGGATAGTTTAACATCTGAACACTTCAATCGTTTATATCTTTTTAACGAAAGGGAAATTCGTAAAACCAAAACTTGTCATATGCTTCATTTGTTAATACGAATACAACAAGGTAAGCGGGAACTGCTAGAATTCCAATTGGATTTTCAAAATTTGGATAATGTTATTAGATCCCTCTAAACAATCAATCAATCCATCCATCTGTCTGTCCGTCAGTCAGTCTCCCATTCATCCATTCATCCATCCATCCATCCATCCGCCCATCCACCCACCCAACCACCCGCCCACCCGCCCGCCCGCCCGCCCGTCCGTCCGTCCATCCATCCATCCATTCATCAGTATGTCTACTGATCAAGAAACATTTAATTTACTTGATCACTGCATTATAGTCAAATTTCTTGAGGCAAAGCCTGAATGTTTAGATGAAAGCAATGTTTAATTTCTCCTTTGACTCCTTATGACTCAGGTCTCGCACCAGTTGCTGTACTTCCCTTTGGCACCTTCCCATGTAAACCCTGCCAGCCGGCCAACCAGCCCAGCCGGAAGAAACAATGCTACTATGTCGCTAGCCGTCTGTCTCTCAACTATCAACACATTTTATAATTTTGTATTTAATCGTCATCCAAATATTCACTACATTATATTTCCATGAATCATTTATTACACATGTCATTAAAATTGACGACATTGGTACCGTAAACTGGGGTGACTTTAGCCATTTTTTGAGAAAGATCTATTTTCATCGAGGCTCGCTTACTTCAACAAATTTCTGATATTTTACAATACCCTATACAAATATAAATACACAAAGACGATTTTTTTTCTCAATAAAGTGAGTCTTAATGAAAATACTTCTTTCTCAAAAACTGGCCAAAGTAACCCCAGCAGCCAAAGTCACCCAGGTTTATGGTATGCAGTATGCATCAGAATTTGTTGTATATATTTAGAAAAAAATGCTAGAAATCTATTCAAATTCTTTCTTAAAACTCATCTCATATTTATAGAGGAACTGCAATTATTTGTTAACGTTTTAATGCTTGACATAACAGGGAATATGCAGTAAACACTGACAGTTCTCTGTAAATATAGGACAAAAATATAAATATACAAGAAAATGTTTATCAATCTATACTTCTCAAATCTCTAAATCCACAATACATTGCGCTCTAAATCCTATCACGTGACAACTGTTCGATGAGTCTATCACACATATGTTTGTACACACTTTTAGCAACAATTGTTTATGCGATAATACGGTCATGGTAATCTTCAGAGTGCAGTCCGATTACTGTATACAGGAGAAGCGCTTGTAGTTAGTAAAACACATATATATGGCTAATTATGGTCACATTACCTAGTCCTTCCTTGCAATTCTCGTCCTAGAGGTCAACAAATAAAAAACTTCTTGAAAATATTGGTAAATTGGCGGAACCTGTAAAGTGGACCATGCAGACACGAACCCCAACAGTTGTTGGCGGGAATCTTCCGCCACCTGTCATCTTTGCCATGGAGATCAAAACTAGTACAACTAATTTGGGAACTAAAAATAAACACTTGGAAAATAATAAAGTTACAAATTGTGAAGAATTCCCGTTTTGTGGTGCTTAATTTGTCAATGCCACGATGATGTCATTTGCTGGATCCAGTTGCTAGTAGATTCAACCAGTAACAGGAACATTTTAATACATTTTCTGAAAACGACTACGTTTTTTTTTCTTCTTCACATACGAGCTGGTGTCATTACAAACCATGCACAGCCATTGGGTCTCTGACCACATTGCAGCTCTCATCATTTCATTAGGGTTAAATGGTTGAGACAAGGAGATATATTTATATGACATGGATGTATAGCTTTTAAACAGATAGCGGCAACACACATAGGCAATGCCAACCAAGAGTGAGAAGGGGACATAGATTCAGATTTTGCTATAACATGTATTTTCCATAGACCCTAGCCCGAGTATTTTCAAGACCAGTCCTGAACAGGTTAACAACAACAACAACAATTTTAATAATGTTGATAAAAAGAATTAGCATTTTAATCTTTTTTTTATCACAATACAAATATTTACCTCCAAAGTTATCAGCTCTATCAAAAAATGCTGAGTTTAAAAAGACAATTCTTATGAAATATATGAACTTTCATACTAATTACGATAATAGTTTGATTAGTAGAGCGCCTTATATGAAATAGTTTCACCCCTAAGCTCTTTACACTATCATTACCCCAGCCATAGGACACAATGTCAGTCCGCACACATTGTATGCACCATCACTACTCCCTGGGGAGCATTCCTTCCAAGCAGCTCATGGGCATTGAGAAGATCCTTCATACAAAAGCGTACCGGGTAGCCATTTAAACACCCGGGTACCCATTTAAACACCCGCCCGGGTATGGCTCATGTCTCCCTGAACCTTTATTTATTTTAGTAGTATTCTTGGCAATATTCAAATGAATGAATTTTTAAATGTGTTTATACAGTTGTTCTCACGTGCCAAAAGCTCATCATTCGATTAAAAGATCTTGGGGTGTCTTACAAAGAACCCAAGTCGAACACTACTTTGGACTTTAGAATTATGACAAAGCTTCGGAATTGGACAGTTGTAAGCCTAAAATGTAAATATGTGACCGGCTCTGTCACTTTGGGTAATTCATCGGGAATATCAAAATTGAGATTGTTAGTGTTTTGAATTCTCTAGGATTTCAGCTTTAAAATGATATACAACTTGATAAGTATGAGTTTCTTGAAGGCTAGAAAAACGCAAATTAATAACATGGACCAGAGCCCCGTGATTTGTCAAACAACGGAGAAAATCGCTTCTAAAGTTTTGCATCCATTCAGAAAAGCATTCTCACACACCGAGCGAGAAGTTGAACGGTTCGCTTTCACCTTTCCGCTTTTCGTAATCGATCAGCAAACGAAATAATGCATGCGCAGTTATACTGTTATTCATCGGCCAATCAGCTACGCTTTCGCCGGTATTACGTAATTGTACAAAGCCTCAGCCTCGACAAACTAGCCCATGTGCTGCCCTTTGATGTGCATGTATTACAACCGCGGTGTATTGTGTATGTACGTACCGCCATAAACAACCGCATCATATTCACCATACCGCCGCTGTACCACCGGTAGACAAAAGAAAAGCGCAGTTTGATACCGTATGATATGGTACGCTGCACACGCACACTGCACACTTGCGGCATGCCCAGCGCGATTCAATGCGGTACCCATAGAATTATAAACAAACCAACTACTCGTTTACTATACAGTAAGTTAAATGCCGCGAACGCTTCCCGGAAATGTACAACACACGGACAATACAACTCTCTATTCAGGTTAGTCTGACCAATCACTGTACAGCTACAGTGCTTTCTTCTTGCAGCTCACCGCGGCGGTACGGTCGAATCACACACACATAGCTGGCGCGTTCGTTTCACAATCGATCATGATCAGCCAGCGCGGATTTACTGAGTTTCTGGTCGAAACCGAAATGAAGGTTGCTTAGAAAAATCATTATTTACGGCATAAAAAATTCGATTAAGGACCTGAAATTTTCAGAGAATGTAGATGAAACATGTAAGTATCAAATCCCATAAAGTTAAAAATTCCAGCCAAAGACAATATTTTATGATTTTGAGGCTCTAAGTACTAAAGACCCATTCCGACTTTACACCCATTCTCTGGGAGCCGGTCTCATATTTGAAAATTTCAACAAAATTTTACATCTACAACTTGGAAGTATCTTTAGTAAAAGAAAATTAAATGATTTTTATCATAATTTTAGGCCTGTTGAAAGGACTTGTTTAACAAAGAAACTAATGGCTTTTAATAAAATTTGACTTGGGATCTTTGTGAAACACCCCCCCCCCCCCCCCCCTGTACAAGAACAAAAAAACACCTGTTGCCACATGCAAACAGTAGTCACTGTAAACTGTGGCTTGAATCCAAGTTCCAATATACAATGTAAGCAGTGAAACATTGTATAACAAATTTCTAGACCTACATACTGTATGTAATAATAATAATAATAATAATAATAATAATAATAATAATATAGAGCACTTATGATGCGCCATGACTCTAGTACACTATTCTCAGGCGCAATAGAAAATGAAAAGGAAAGGAAAGAAGAGAGAAAGATGTACTGTATACAGTACTTGTTTAGGCATCATAACACAATTTGTATGTGTCTGTTTCATGCAATGTCAATAATGTCTTGACTAATGGTTGGGACACAAGAAAGATTATGATGATAAAAGCGGGCTAAGAAGTAATGTAGTCATTTGAATATATTTCTTGGTGGGAAGTATGAATTGATGCACATGAAAAATATTGTTAGCATATATGTGACCGGCTATAGCAAAACCCTGCACTTGTCGGTAAAAAACAAAATGTAGACTTTCTTACTGGTCATTAGAAAGGCCTCATCACAAGCTTTCATTTCATGCTTTGTTCTAACAAATTGGTCAATAATTGGCAAAGATGTGATTGTTTCAATTTTACAATCATAAGTCTTTTACACACATTATGTGAACTTCAAATGCCAATATCTTCAAAACATGAATTACATACTTGCCAACATTTGAATTTTGGAAAGAGGGACAAAATTGGCCGGGGGTCCAAAGTCGCAGCATAATTGCACAAGTGTGCGGGAAGTGCACATTGCAAGCACAAAGTACATTGCGACAGGGGTCCAGGCCTTGACGTTTTTGAGTATTAAATGCATTCTCGACCCATTTTTCATAATTCTTCCAAAATTACTAGGCAAGATTTGGTCAGATTTACGTTTAAATGTTGTCTCTATACATTTAATAAAGTAAAGTAAAGTAAAAAAAAAAAAAAAAAAAAAAAAAAATTAAACTTAAAAATCGGGACGTCCCGTTTTTACACTTCTAAAAAATTCAAAAAACGGGACAATTCCGATAAAAACGGGACAGTTGGCAAGTATGGAATTACAAGTGCAGTGTTTTGCTATAGCCGGTCACATATATTTTAGCCTTATTAAAGAAATAACATTTAGAATACACAACCTTATGTGCAAGACTTTAAACACTTCAGAATGTTTCAGAATGTCTCTAACTGCTTCAGCAGGGCTCGACATTCACACTGGCCCGCTGGCCCGGAGCTAGTGAAATTGCACTTCGGGCCAACAACATTATTCATAAAAGTCATATTATTGTAGCCCAATCGGGATAGCAGATTTTCAACTTGACATTGACAAAATTCGAAGAAAAAATTCTTGTTTTCTTCATGTCATGCTTCATCTATCATTACAGGTTTGATCAGGAAAGCGTGATATTTTTAATATGAAAAGTTTACTCATGAAATACAATTTACGGGCCAGTAAATGTTTCTTTCGGGCCACCAGAAAAGGAAAATAAATTATTTTACTGGCCCGACCGGGCCACCGGCAAAAAAGGTGAGTGTGGAGCCCTGGCTTCAGCATTATTTTACTTTTCAAGTGCAATATATCATTCAAATATAATTTGCTATCAAAATCTGCAGAAATACAGGAAGATATATAATATATATATATCCAATAGTCATCTCTATGTTTCATCACTTTAAAAAATGCATTCTAACTGCTTCAGAGTTATTTTCAGTACTGGGCGAGTACAATATATTACTCTACATTTTATTTTTAACCTCAATCATTCGTCGTCGGAGCATAGGGGTGCGTTGCATATTTCCAAAATACTATGCCTAGCTGGTGATGACATAGCCTTTTTGGCGCAAAGTTAAGGAATGCCATGCAGTCACAACTATATTCTGATTGGATGTTGAAAGATGTGACCAGAAAAGGGAAGTTTTTCATATCAGGTACTTTTCTGAAAATACAAACAATTTCCATTTGGTAGGGTGACTAAACCAAAAAAAAAAAAACTATCAATTAAATACATAGCGATACAAATTTATATGCACTTTGAAGGAGAAATTATCCCTTTCTATAAGAAATGAAAAAGTGTAGTAAAGAAAAAAAAAAGAAGAAGATAATTTTAGACAAACAGGAAAAGTACACATTTATAATTATAGAGAAAGGCATTTTGAAAGAGACATGTACTTTTAGTTTGCCTCTGAAGTTTGTGTAGGATTGTTATTTGTGAAAGCTGGGTGTGCCGGATACTGGATACACCATTTTAAAATTTATTCAAAATATGATGATTACTGAGATGGATTTTCATTTTCATTCTCTTTCAGATTTGGCCACACAATAGTTCTAATCAGTCAGTACCAATCAAAATGTAGTTATCCTAAATCAAATATGTAATAAAACAAACATTTGCTGAATTCCAATCTCGAAGGCTTAAAGGGAACTAGTAACCTTGTCAAAATTCTAAAAAACTTTAAACAGTTCTCACATACCTCATTGCATTTGTATTACCTATAGAAGCATGGAACAGCTTTCGGTTTTCCAAATTATAATTATCTGCTGGATAATTATAAATGTGTACAAAATCAGCGAGGTGAGTTAACGAATATCACTTTGCATTTTTGCTCATTACTCGGTCATATGACATTCATTTACCATGAAATTTTCACACATCGCTCACTCAGTGGACATACCAGATCACAGAATTATACATTTTATCAACCATTTGCCAGTTTTTGCACTTGTCAAAAAGTTACTAGATCCCTTTAATATTGAAGTGACTTAAATATATGTCCCAATTGCCTGAAGGGGTACAAGAAGAAAAAAGGCAGGAAATGAAATTGGAATAGAAAAAGAAAAAGAAATCAGAATTCCTTAGACTAGCTACCCCACGCATGTGGTGCCAGGGGTTCCATGAAACCAAGCAAGCTTCAATTTAAAACAAGACTAGCAGCAAATTAGATTCAAAGTCCCAAATCACTGGGTTACGGCAAATTACAAAATCAAAGCAAGCAATTTATTCGATACCAATTCAGATCTGAACTTCAATTGACATCTCGCTTGCAGTACCACCTGGGTTATATTACATTTTAACAGTTATTTAAGTATCGTATTACCCGCGCTTGTCAAAACTCATCTCAAGCATAAAGCAAAGATAACAAGCATCACAATGACTCCAGGAGGAAGATACAGATATAGACTGAGATGGATATTTTGGTGTAAAAACAGAGCCGCGTTGCAGAAAGAGTTTCAATCGATTGTAAAGTTGCAATTTATTGCAAGTCAGATCATGTGACTAAATGCCACAATTTGATTGGTTCAAATGTGCAAATTGCCTGGCTTGCAATTAATTGCAACTTTACAATCGACTGCATGATCTCTTCCTGCAAATGGGTCAAGGAGTTACAACGTTGGACAGAATAGCTATTCAAAAACATTTATTCAAATTGTGCTAGTTTTGAGCACAGATTTTAGTATGTCACTTATGAAAAAAAAGATCAGAAAATCAAAACAATAATAATTTCATTCTGAAATATCACAGAAACTTCTAGTACATGATCATCTGAAGCAAATAATCAGTGTTTGAAGCATGCTCCCATAGCCCACTCACATATCAATAACTCAAGTCATATTGCAGAGATACATGTAGCTACAGGCACCATACAATATTGAAGAAGGAACTTACACATATATGGATACAAAACAAATATTGGCAAAAAGAATGTCATATAAAAAATAAGACACAATATTGCGGCGAGAATAAAAACTTGTGAGGTCTTCTGGCAAGAAAGAATATCATATCAAAAATTAAACAACAAATATTGTAGCGGGAATAAAACTTATGAGAATTATTTGCAAGCAAGAAATGAGAGCATGGCTAATCCAGGGCTGGAGAAAGAGTGAGTGAGAGAATGACAATTGGTATGACATCACCGGAAGCCAGGTTTATTTTATATGAACACATTGTTAGGTTTACTTTTCTCATGTAAATATGATTATTTATTGTATGTGAACACACTGTTAGATGTCGTATCAACAAATTTGACAAAAATAATTTGTGGCGAGAATAAAAACTTGTGAGAATTATTGGTAAGAAAGAGCGAGTGAGAGAATGACAATTAGTATGACATCACCGGAAGCCAGTTTTATTTTATATGAACACATTGTTAGCTTTATTTTCTCATGTAAACATTCAATTATTTATTGTATGTGAACGCATTGTTAGATGTCATATCAACAAATTTGACAAAAATATTTTGTGGCGAGAATAAAAACTTGTGAGAATTATTGGCAAGCGAGAAATGAGAGCACAGCTAATCCGGGGCTGGAGAAAGAGCGAGGGAGAGAATGACAATTGGTATGACATCACCGGAAGCCAGGTTTCCTCTGCCTGACCTTCTCCTTTAATTAGCACCAGCAGGCAGGAATGATTAATATCTAGGGATGTGTTCACTTTCAATAGAAAATCATGTTTCTATGTGAATAGTTAACTTAGCAAAGTGTTCACACACAAAAATTGTATATTTTAAGAGAAAATAAGAGAATGGAAGTGGGAGAGAAGAGAAGAGAAGACCTTCTGCTTAATTTAGCACCAGCAGGGAGGAATGATTAATATCTAGCGGTGTGTTCATATACAACAAATAATCATGTTTTAATAATGTGGATAGTAACCTAGCAGTGTGATCACATACACACAAAAATTGTATTTTTGTATGAGAAAAGAAAAGAATGGAAGTGGGGGAGAAGAGAAGAGAAGACCTTCTGCTTAATTTAGCACCAGCAGGGAAGAATGATTAATATCTAGCCGGTGTGTTCACATACAGTGTACAATAGAAAATCACATTTACATGAGTACCTAGCAAAGTGTTAAAATTAAAATAGTCATGTTTTTTATGAGAAGAGAAAAGAATGGAAGTGGGGGAGAAGAGAAGAGAAGACCTTCTGCTTAATTTAGCACCAGCAGGGAAGAATGATTAATATCTAGCCGGTGTGTTCACATACAATAGAAAATCACATTTACAATGTGACAAACAGTAGGAGGTCAGGTCGTAAAACACGCAGCGAGAGGTTGTGCAGGTTTTTAATCAAAAGTATTTCTCCCAGTCACACGGGTAGGTTACTATAGCAACCGCACCTCTCTCATCATGCGACCAGCTGGCGTGACATGTGCTAATCGGCGCGCGCTGGTATACGTTAGCGCGGGAAATTTTGACGGTCAATTCATATCGGGTATACAACAGGCAATCGGGAGCGCAATTGTCAGTCTACTATAGTCACGCTAGTTTTTTTTTCGCTGCATAATTATAGCGCATGTAATAATACTATACCGGTTTATATTCCTTACACGTACGGTACGTATCTATTATTCTTCAATCCGACTGAAGATGAAGATAATTTTATGATCAGCGATGAATAATGCGCACACGTAGATCTATGTACCCTGGAGTGAGCTGTTGTACTTATCAAATTTTAGATTTGTTAAACTTCCAATTTTTATATTCATAGTATTATAACTTGTATTATTTGGGCAAATTTAAGTCTAAAATTAGGAGTATGTGGAATAGTGTTTGTGTGTGAACTTACAGCAGTTTAAATTGGCAACCTTGTTTACAAGAGTACCACATGTTCCCGATCCAAAACGCGATCGCTGCAATGTTTACGGCCATGACGTCATCTACTCGGGTAACGTTCTGCGCGCTTTTTAATACAATGTTTATCAGCTTAACATCCTGACAACGTCAGGACGTTACCTCGCTATTACCCTAGCCCGACTAGGTTGAATCCTACCGCGCTGTTGTCAGGACGTTACCCCGATTGGACCTTTTTAATACGAACGCGGTAGAATGTCTTCCTGACAACGTCCGGACGTTACCGCGACTATTTTCCTCAATTAAAAAGGGGTTTCAGTTTCAACTTGACGCAGTATGAGATATAAAAATGATCATAACTCTGCCAAATATTATCCAAATTAATTGAAATACATGTAGGTATCTAATTAAAGCTGATGAATCATCCTTCCGAATAGTACATGTATATAAATCTCACATTTTATTTCTGCCAACAAGTGGTGGGTTTTGCCTTAGCTGGTCCCAATTAATCTAGCAAAGAGTTAAACATGAAAATAGTCCTGTTTTTATGAAAAGACAAAATAGTGGAAGTAGGAGTAAAGAGAAGACTTTCTGCTTAATTTTATTGCAGAAGACTATCTTATTATTTTCAAGGATGTACGCGTTCTATTGTTTCGAATGTATAGAATGGATGCAATCGCAAACGTTTAGCGCTTACGGAACATCAAATCATGTTCACCTCCGTACGTATGGGTGATTATAAAGTACAATGAGTGATTTCAAGTTCGGTGTTTAACGCTGGTGTTAGTGTTTAATAAACACTAACACCGGCCTAAACACCGAACTTGAACTCTTGCAGTGTTAGGAGTTGACCTCTGGAATTTTGCAACTTCCGGTGGCTGGTGTTGTAATTTTATAGAAATGTCGTCTGCTTGAACTGAGCTTCATGGCTGGGGTTAAGGATTTGTGTACAAATTTCCCATTCACTAACACTAGCCCCTAGGGATTTAAGAAATGGTGATTTCAAGTTCGGTGTTAGTGCAGTGTTAGAGCAGAAGTATGTATACGATGAATTCATAATTGATTAGAATTAATGGAAACGATTAATGAACCAATTAATTCGAAGACGGTTTTGAGTCTAGTCAGCTTGGGTTGACGATCCAACTAAAAATAAACCAACGTACCGTACAAGATAAATAAAAAAAAACAATTAGGCAATTAAACAAAGTGATGCTAGAGTCTAGACACAAAAATAACTGTAAAGTTAGATTTTTTTTCTTTCCATTATATAATAGAGTACTAGTAGTAGAAGAAGAAGTAGTATAGTTCTAAAGTAGTAGATTGAAGTATATTTTTAAAATGTATCATTAATAATGTTATCAAATTGACCCTCGTTCATTTGTCAAGTGACCGCCACCAGCCCCCCCCCCCCCCCCCTCTTCCCCGCCGCCAATGATTTAGTGTGAACGTCAAATCAATGAATTAATCATAACGTAGGCGCACGCTAGTTCGATCTTAATTTAGAATATGAATTGAATACTTGTGTTTGCAAATATCGATAACACACGGTCTATAAAGTACCTATATTTACCGTCTTCTTGAATATTTAGTAAAAAAATCAAACATAATTGAGGGTTATTATTTTTGTAAGCCAATATAGTGATACATTTCTTGGGGATACATTATTAAGATCAATAAACAACCAATACGAGTCTGATCTTGAGTCTAATTTATGGTAATTAATTAGGTCATAATAATTACACGTACGCCAAAATAACGTAAACAAACAAATGCAGCTCGCCTTCGCTTCGGCATGTACTTCTCCAAGACCAAGTGGATTTTTATTTTACACAGACTTCAATCATAGTTAATACCATCACCAGCTTGCTGAAAATAGATGTAGCCTCTGACATGACCTGTCCTGTGAGCTGTGTCAATCCTTTTCTGTGTAACTGTAACTGTAAGTCATAATAATTAATATAATATGTCAAACTCAAGCTATTTTATTTTTAGTAACATGTATGTACTATGTAGATCATAGTCATAGATGTTTAACTCGTTAATTGGCCAGAACTAGCAGAAGTTAATACTATTAATATTTTGTACTTACTTATACTTATCTTTTTCTAGTACTATCTAGTAGATTACTAATAGCCTAGTCTACTAGTTCTAGACTATAGGCATAGTCCTAGGAGAACTAGTTAGTCAAGAGCTGACACTGACAGGCCGGCCAGGCCTAGTCTAGATAAAATTAAAAGCATATCATACTCCTGGCCCCTGGGGCTAAGGCTAAGAATAAGATCGAGTAAGATTAAGGCTAACAATTTAGCATCATCGACCTAGCCCCCGAGGCCGGCATGCTAGCCTATTAATTAGGGATAATCCTTACTTAGCTAGCTAGCCTAGCTAGGGCTAGGCTAAGCATAATTAAAGACTTCACTCAGTCTTACTCTTAGACTTGTTTTAGGCAGCCATAATAAAGCAAACATTTGTCTCTGTTTATTCCACTTGCACTGCACTGACTGACACTATTACAATTACGTCCTTGACTAGACTACTCTAGTTCTATATATTGGTACTGATAGTGATATGAATAATGCTGCATGGAATATTGCTTAATTATTCATGTAATTATTATATTATAGCTCGACCGTGCTTGCCTGGCTTCGCCTGGGCATAGGCCCAGTATGGCAGTAGGCAGTAGGCCTAGACCTAGTCAGAAATAAACTGGACTAAACTAGATAAGATTAAGACTAGGTCTATATAGCTAGATATAGACAAGGCCTGTTTTGCAACCTCCTGGCCGAAGTTAATAACAAATATATAAAAATAAAATAAAATTTTTTGGAGGGTAATCGACCGAGAAAAAGTCCTACCGAGTACCGTACCAACTACTTCGGTAGTCAAGTAGCTAGCTCCGTGTCAAATAATTAAATTAAATTGATTGATTGATTGATTGTTTGATTGATTGATTGATTGATTGATTGATTGATTGATTGATTGGTTGATTGGTTGATTGATTGATTGATTGATTGATTGATTGATTGATTGATTGGTTTGGTTGATTAATTGATTGATTGATTGATTGATTGATTGATGGTTGATTGATTGATGGTTGATTGATTGATTGATTGGTAGATTGACCCGATTCATTCACCATAATTATAAATTATTTAATTCAATCATTGTTTTATTAACTCACTATATTATATTACTGATCACTCACTCATTGATTGGTTGATTGATTGATATATTGACCCGATTCATTAACTAGTATAATTATAAATTATTTAATTCAATCATTGTTTTATTAACTCACTCTGATCACTCACTCACTCACTCATGCATGCACATGCAACGCCGTTAACGGCCACGAGCAGCCTAAGAACGCCGCAACTTCTGGCGTAATGCGTAGTGAATGTTCCGCTGCGTATAGCACTGTTCAGCTGCAAATCAATATTTGTCAAAATTTGCGCATGACACTCGTGACACGTCTTTAGAATTATTCTAATAACAAAAGAAATAATGCAAATGGTATGATTTTACATTTACTAACTGACAGAACTGCATATTATCGTCTCAGATTACCCTGAATTATGAACAGCAGTATCATAAACGTAATGATTGAAATGATTTGAAAAAGGGTTTCGGCATTTTCGTCGGCATTCTAAACCCTTTTTGTTCTTTTTCGCTGGTGTTAGGGCGGTGTTTAGATATCGATAGCACTATCGGTATCGGTTCTCCCAAACCGAACAGCTGATTTTGAGCTCGATTTAAGCAGCTCTTGGAGTAACACCACTCTAACACCAGCCCAACACCGAACTTGAAATCACTCATTGTTTATGAATTACACAACCCTTTGCAAAGTATTTGACATCTACATGTATTTAATATAAAATACTGGTACTGAAACATATAAGGGGTAATAAGCCTGTGTTGTTCTTTGTGTGGTGGTCCCCTTTAAAAAGTACTCTCCAATATAGTGATACCCTCAGGGTATCACAAGACCCTACACAATTGGCTTAACAAAATTATGGAATGTCCAGATTTGGCTCCGTGAAATATATACCAAATTGCCTTAAAGGGATCTAGTAACTTTGGTGACAAGTGCAAAAAGTGATGCATGGTTAATAAAATGTGTTTTGGTATGATCTGATATGTCCAGAAAGTAATTTGTGAACATTTCACATTAATTGGATGTTATTAGACCGAGGAATGAGCGATAATGCAGTGATATTCACTAACTCATTGCACTTACTTTGTACATGGCTTAAAACGATCCCGTAGATAGTTTAACATCCGAACACCTCTATCGTAAATATTTTTTGAACAAAATGGAAATTTGAAAGACTGAAATTTGTCCCATGCTTGTATTGTTCCTATAAATATAACAAGGTATGAGAGAACCACTAGAGTTCCAAGTAAGTTTTGAGGATTTGGACTAAGTCCCTTTAAGTTGACAGAAAGTATTATATGAATAAGGAAAACAAAATGATTGAAAACACTTTTTGCAGCATATAGCGTCATAATTCATATTTGGTTACACGTTTGATAGCCTGGAAGATAAAACACATTATTTTGGAGAGTTGCAATTTAAAATCAATTTGTCTGAATTTGGGGCCTACATAAAACCCCTGCATGCGATCAAACAAGTACAAGTTTTTTTGTTAGCATGTTTTCCTTCAGCTGTGTGGAGCATTGACTATTGTCAGTGGGATGTTGTAAAGAGAATGAACAGTTCATACTACAAAATAACCTTGTATGAAATTGGAAAGATATTTTAAACATATGTATTGAACGTTTTTAGTGCATATATATGTCATGATTCACTTCAGAAATTTTAAGTAATCTAAACACTAGTGTCTGACTTAAAGGGGACCACCAGGCAAAGAACAACACATAGTTTAATGATATCAAATAGATACCCAGCATTTTGCAAAGGGTTGTGTAATTCATAAACAAAGCAATTAATTACCATCACTTACGGATCCACTATTATTTCCTGGTTCCGTACGAGTGCGCCAATGCTATTCACGCGTACGTTTGGAGACAATCGAATCCAGGACGATTCGTTCGCTCTGGACAAATTAGTCTTCGTAATTCAGACCCATGAACGCATGCTTTAGAATGGTGATGCATTTTCCAATTTATTTTTTTTCTTTCTGGAAACATATTTTTGTGAACTTGTTGATGGAATGGACTACTAAAGGTGTTTACCTTTCATTTATAAGAATATTATTTTAGGGTGATGGTACCCTTTAAAACAGAATTTCCTCTTATTATCTGAAATAGTTATGTTTACCAAAAGTGTTTTAATGTAAATTTGTTTAATTGATGTAAAAATATGTTCAAGGTTTTGTTAATGAATATTCAATAAAATAATTTGACTGTTCAGAAAACCTTCTTTTCAAATTGCTGGCATTAACGGTTCTCATGAATATTCATAAGAAAGTCATGCAACCAATCATCCATCAGTAAAAAAAACCACACACAAATTAGATTGAGCATGCAGTGACCCCACACACTGACAATGTACTCTTGAATACAAGCTAAAACTGTAGAAGCACAATACAACAGCATAGGCATGTCATTGCATCCAACCATAAATCATACTACATGTGCACAGTTCCCACTCAAATGTACACACAACCCACCCACACACTTTGAGAGAACACTAGTACTTCCTTTCCACTCATGAATATTCATATCCACATGGTTTCCAGTGTTACAAAGTATTGACCAATCATAGCCAGTCAGTCTACTACACTAGTCTTTTTACTCAAGCAGTTCCTACTTTAATGAATATTCATTTCCATAGGGCTTCCTGTGATACAAAGTATTGACCAATCACGGACAGTCCAGTGGCTCAATAGTGGGCAGGGAAGTAAAGGGCAAAGTGGATGGGGCGGAGCCTAGTGACAGGATGCAGCCTTATGAATGGTAGGGAGAAGAGTGGGTGTGGCCAGGCATGGTGCAATCAAAGTCAGCCACTCTCCTCTCTCTCTGCCCCTCTCTCATTCCTCATCTCGCATGCCTCGCTAGAGTAGAGCAGAGCATAATCCTACAGGTGTATCACTAGGACATAAGTTTGATTGGCATTCTTCTCAGGAGAAGCGTAGTGAACAAGCTGCACTGGATATCTACCACGCATAATACTCTCATTGCTTCCCTGCTACTCAAGTGCTCAAGTACAATGGATTAAGTTTTGCATCATTTATTAAGCTCAAGGAATATATATTTAATATTCTCTGGTGCATTTCTCCGACAACTGTGTTTGCTATTTATATAACTGGCTTTTTTTTTACTGGAATATACCACTGTGACTTCTTCAGGCATATGTTCCCCTCTTTGTGAGATATAACAGTGGATTATTTGGATTCTAGTATTTTCTCCATCGGATATTTTTGCTTGTTTATTACCACCAAAGGCAAGTGCAATTGGAATGATTATGCAACTCTTTCATCCTATTTTGGAATCATAGTAGGATGTTTACATCTGAATTCTTCCTCTGTGTTTTTAAGTTATAACACTACCATCAATTGTAATCAACATTGAATGTACATGTATTTGTAAATCGGATTTTGCCTCATCGAATGTTTGTTTTCTTTTTTGTAACTTAATTTTTTTCCAACTGTAATTTTGTAATAACCCCTACATTACAATAATCATAATTTCTTTAGAATGACTATATATTTCTAATATTTCAGTGAACCATTTTGAATTGTACTATTTTAAATTGGTTGTGCTTCGAAAAGCAATTAGCCTTTCTTCATATTTGGTGATACACCTATAAAATGTTTTTCTCTTCACTTCTATTTTGTTCGTCTTTGTTCCTTTTCACCAATTATTTGTATAAATTGTTACCAAAGGACAAACAAAACTATTCACAGCTTTAATACAAATGTAAAATGATTATATAGACATTTAACAAAATGTAAACTCTTTTTTGAAATAACAAAATACTGATGCTGTAACATTTTGGAAGTGGATGCAAGAAAATCAATCTTATTTGAACAAAACACAGCCTGTTTTCTTAGTCTATTTTTCTCAACAATATACAAACAATTTGTTGCAATGGACGAGTTCAAATATATCCAAGGAATGAAGATGATACTCCTTATTTGTTTGAGAAGTAATTTGTATTTCCTTTCATCTTCGATTTGATTTTCTTGAAACATAATCTCATAAACTCAATCAATTCATCATGTCATCATTGCGTCCATTGTCAATGTCCATGTATTCCAAAAGCTAGTTGTGTTTTACTCTTCTTTCTTATTATATCAAAATTAGGTTGATCTCAGATTTTAGTTGCTTTCGGAGGCGATATATGATTTTCAATTTCTTAATCTTTCTTTGTCAAACACCCTGATATGTTACCACACATGCTATTACATAAGTGCTGTATTGTTGATCTGTACATAAATGTGACTTTCAAACAAATGTAAAAAACCTAATTTTGTGAGGTGAGATTGATATTGTCTATTAAAGCATAATATAAATCAGTAGTAGCTAAGAATTATATAAGAATACTTCCTAGTGACTTTGATGTACAGCATTCATGGTGCAGGTTTGAACTTACAGAGTACAGGGGTAACTCAAACCTATATATTTATGTTGCTACATTTCACCTTGGCACGTTATTATCTGGGATAACCCAATACCTCTTCTTCATGTTGCTAAACATCACCTTAGAATAAAACTTTGCGTGGAATTGTAAAGGATATGTGCCTACAGGGGGGTAACTCAAACCATTATCTTTCTGAACATTGCTAAACATCATCTTAGAACAAAACTTTGTGTGGTATGGTAAAGGATTTGTGCCTTCAGGGGTAACCAACAATTTTATCTTTCTGAACATTTCTAAACATCACCTTAAGTAGCATGAAATTGTGAGATTGTAAAGGATATATGCCTACAGGGGGGTAACTCAGTCAAACCATTATCTTTCTGTACATAGCTACATCTCTCATTGCCACATGGCACAATAGGGCAGTTAATTTTCAGCGTGAGGGCGAGTGGTCATGCTGCCCTTCCTGCCGGCACCGATCTGTGAACTTGGCGGTGGAGGGGAACAGGATCATTACCCCCGCTAATCCATTAATATTCATTTCCTTTCCCTATAACCATCGTCGGAGGTCTCCCCCCCCCCCCCCCCCCGCCCCCTCTCTCTGATCCCCGCGTGGTTTACATTCCCCAACGTGGTGTTGCCTGCCTGCCCACATGAGCTTCACCTCTTGCTTATGCCCCCAGTCACACATTTCCGTAAAGCCTTCCCGTATTAAAAGAGCCACATATTGAGATTTTGTATGGAATCCAAAGAAATAAGGCCATTCAGTGGCAATTTCATGGCTATTCCTTAGCGATACTTTGTGATAAGTGACAATAGGTGGCAGTACTGGGTTTTTTGTGTCACTTATTGTTAAGCAGAGAAAAGTAAGAGCCACGTATTGAGATTTGTATATGGAATCCAAAGAAATAAGGCCATTCAGTGGCAAATTTTGTGGCTATTCCTTGGCGATACTTTGCGATACGTGACAATACGTGGCAGTACTGGGTTTTCGACTTTGCGTGTCACTTACGGGAATGCAGAAGAAACATTAAAAAGTCTGCCATGACAGTACTTTTATTAATTTATTATATTCCTGCATGTCTCACAACAATCAATTCTGTACATAAAATAAACTGTCATATAAACATCGAAATAGAAACACACAGAGGTCTGGCAATACAAGCTGGAAGCTTTTCATACAATTAAGGGAGTGGCTGGGTAGGTGTCCGACCTGGCTATTTTGAGTCTATTCCGTGGCTATTTGTGGGTTTTTTGTTTTATTTTACGTGGCCAATGTTGCACAAGGGGTTTACTGCGCGTAATGTTAACTGCGCGTAAAATAATTGTCACTCAATTTCAATCAGCTTTTTGTGGCTATAATTATGTGACCGGCTATAGCAAAACCCGGCACTTGTCGGTAAAAATCAAAATGTTAGATTTTCATACCATTACAAAGACCTCATCACAAGCTTTCATTTGATGCTATGTTCTAACAAACTGGGCAATAATTGGCGAAGATAGGATTGCTAAATATGTTACTCATTGCAGAAATAGTATCGTTAATAATATCGATAATGATATTTGTTTGTCTCGCAATGGATGGTCAACAAGGAATCTAAAGATCACGACGTTTCGTGCGCCGCTGCAACACTTCGTCAGGTGAAGATAGGATTGTTTCAATTTTACAATCATAGGTCTTTTGCACACGTTAAGTAATCTTAAAATGCCCATTTCTCCAAGACATGAATTATCGACAAGTGCCGGGTTTTGCTATAGCCGGTCACATATGGCAAGGCTTTATGAGTATGTGTGACTGGGCCATTGAAACCCTTACCACTACCGTGACGCAGTCAATCAGGGTTTAGACTTTTGAAAGACTTTCAGGGGTGTGTCACTGTCACCCCACATAACACACTACTGTATCACTATACCGTAAAATGTTGGAGTATAGTTTTCTCACTGATGTACTCAAATGACCTCTTGAGTCTTGAATATATGTCATTTTGACGATTTCCCACACATGTGTACAAATTAAATTTTGGGGAATTGAGTACTGATGAGCTTTCATTGCTGGTGGGATAATCAGATTTGGAACACTAATGAATTGGTTCAACTTTAGTAACTTTAGTCTAGACATGTATCAGTTACATGATTGCTGTACAGTAATCGGGCCTGACAACACACATATGTTTCCAATGGGGTCATACAAGATTTCATGAAAGTACATTTGCACTGCTCGTGCTAGGGGAGGAGAAAGAGGTTGAAAAACGTCACGCTAATATGTGAAGATTGTATTTGGATGATACTCTAGGTGCCATGAAAGTTTAATAGAGAGCAAAATAGCAACATATGTACACTGATGCAATTGAAAGGATGCCAAAGAAATATTTTTGAAATGTAAACAAATATTGTTTATCTAATCATTACCATATTACCTTTGAAGACAAACATAGTACACTGCAATTGAAAGGATGCCAAAGGAATATTTTGTAAATTAAACAACAAATATTGTGTATCTAATCATTTCTACATTAGCTGAGAAGGATCTAAATGGGGAGGCATTTTTAAGATTTTAAATAATCCGATGTTATGATTCACTTGTGAGTTGGAAGTGAGATTTATGTACATCGTAAGCACATTCTATTCTGTATTCTAAAATGGTAACTATAATCATGGTAAAGTTGTACTTTGCCAAGTCAAGCGACAATCATTTTTGTGAAATCGCCTTTACTACATAGAACATCGAAGGAAAAGATGAAGTAATTTTGTCCATATGCAATTACATAACAATTACACAATTAAAACACAACAAATCAATAAATTTAAATATTATAGACTTTCCCACAATAAATAACAATTCCCATTATATTGATACCCTATAGGCACAACAAATGTGTATTCTTTTCACTGCACCAGTGTATAAATTGATATCAATATGAATAATATTTCTACTATGCAGCGGAGTTCTCATCAACCACATTTTGTTTCTCTCATTTACTAGGACTATTGCGTTTGTACTATGTGTGACATAAATGTAGTACCGTATTTGTCGGTGTATTAACCGCACCTTTTTTCTCAAAAAAAAGCTCCAAAAAGGGGGGAGCGGTTAATACACGGAGATAGGAAAATTGTACACGCAAATTGCCTAGCCAGCGCCGGGCCCTAATACGATGCGGTTAATACACGGAGATAAGATTCACAAGTGACCAAAGTCCACCTCAGCAAGGCATTCATACTCATACGATGCACGGAAAATACAAGCATATTCCCCCCAAAACAAGTCATGCAGTGTCTTTTATGTTTCTCTTTTACCTCTTCCTAAATATTGCTCGTTGTTGCTGCGAAAGCAGCTTTGAAGATTCACGATCATTGCTTCGATCTTAGTACGAATCCTAACATGCACCCGGCCGCGCGACTGGCACTTGGCCGAGCATGCAGGCGGGGATTCTCTTTCCCGACCCCCGGCCGCCGATGCTCCAATACAGCCCGCCATATCACTCATATACTTTGCGTGCAGGTTATCGGGTCTATTTTGTTACGCGAGATCCATCCGCCGGGGATTTCCCCAATTCCCGGCGGATGGATCTCGCGTAACAAAATAGACCCATAACCTTCACGCAAAGTGTATGAGTGATATGGCGGGCTATCGGAGCATTTGTTTAGTACCGGGCGGACTGGATGTCAACGTTTGAGAATCGTTTCATCCATGTCGACGATCGACGACGATCGTATGCCGTATTACTCGCTATTATTACTTACTATTTCTGAAACAGTTTTCAAGAGTAGATTCAACATAATTTGAACTAGAAAGAAGGAATAACATTAAGGTACATTTTTTTTTAAATCTCCGTTCTGATTGTTTTATTGGTGAAATCTTCGTTTTGTTGTCTAACGTTTTATGTAGTCCCATGTGTAGTGATCCGTGTGGCAAATTCAACAGAAGTTATAGATTCTTCTGCTGTGAAGAAGGCCTGATAATTTTCTTTATTTACTTCGGAGACTTCAGTAAATAAAACAAAATTCATATGCAAAAATTCTCTGATAGATAAGCTATTTTTGGTACCTTTCCTAAGAAAATGCTGACCATCTAAAGACTAAAAATCAAGAATTATACTATCAAATTTTTTTTTTTTTCATGGAAAAACGGCCAAAGTTGGGGGTGCGGTTAATACATCGGAGCGGTTAATACACCGACAAATACGGTAATCACATTATATTAGCATTTATGGAGCGCCATGTATCTAGGTGCCCTATTCTGAGGCGCATTATCACCCTTGGTCATCAAGTACAGTTGAAACCCGCACAATTATCTTGCGCACCATCTCAACTCCTAGGGGAGCATTCTAGCCCAAGCTGCCCCAATATATAAGGTGCTACAGACTAATAACACCCGTCATTATCATTGTACATTTTAAAATTCCTATACAAAAAAGGACTGAATGCCATCATTACATTCTGTGAACCTATAAAGCAGTACTCATACCATGATGGAAAAAGTGCAGCTCTTGTGTGCACATCACATTCATTGTGGTTCTGCCAGCCACTAGTCGAAACCTATTTTTTTCTTCAGTCCATTAATTTCTTTTCATTTTCCCCTCCTAACAGGTAAATTCTGAAAGCAAGCAGTTCATGTGTATCACATAACTTACCATTCTAATTCTATCAGCTACATGCAAGGGGCGGCCAGCAGATCTCAAACCGCCCGATATATCAAACATAGTGTTCCATGCTAGTCATCCTAGTCGTCCTGGTGGATAAGCTGCATCGGTTGAAGACGTTCCAGACAGCGCTGGATGAGATTATCCTTTTTCCTTCAGGAAATTAATTTTTCTTTTCACTTTGTCTTTCCCAACAGGTAAATACTGCATGACATTCCTTGCCATTCTATCAGCGACGTGCAAAGTGCGTCCAGCAGACCTCGAACCGCCCAATATATCCAACACGGTGTTCCATGTGGACACCCAGACAGTCATCCTAGACTTGGTGGATAAGCTGCATCGGACGGAGATGAGATGTTCCATACAGAGCTGGATGAAATTATCCTTTTTCCTTCAGAAGAAAATTAATTTTTCTTTTCACTTTGTTTTTCCAACAGGTAAATACTGAAGGCAAGCCATAATGGCTACACTACAGTTCTTGTTCATCACATTCCTTGCCATTCTATCAGCGACGTGCAAGGCACGGCCAGCCGACCTCAAACCGCCCGATATATCCAACACGGTGTTCCACGTGGACACCCAGACAGTCATCCTAGACCTGGTGGATAAGCTGCATCGGTTGGAGACGGAGCTGGAGGGTCTCAAACACCAGCAGGTCGTGGGACAAGAACAGAGGAAGGGGGTCTACACAGACTACCACGCCATCAATAAAATAGGTAGGTAGATCCAAGCAGACTATCTTACTGATTATGTAATATGTTACCAGCGACATAATTGGCAGGCGTATCATTCTGTTCTTTGGTCCTTGGACCAGTGAAAACAATACACGGGGGCTCTGGACGAATTCGCCCCCGAAATGCCAAAAAGAGCCCCCTTAAATCATAAAAGAGCCCCAGAAAATTTGCATAGAGCTCAATGCAAATCAAATTTTGGAGTCTTATTTTCAAGCAGGCAAGCTTGAAAAGTAGCCCCCGAAAAATAAATTTTAATTTTTTCCCTGCCTTGGACATTGAAATGGTCACAGATCCCCACTGTTTTGGATGTTTAGGGAACCTTTCACTCACAAAAGAATATCATACTGTCAATAAAAATAGATAGGTATATAGACCTTCCCTGAAGTTCTTCCCGATAAAGGAGTGGTCACACTGAACACGAATCCCCACGAATAGACCCACGAATGCAGTACGAATTGACCCACGAATGCAGTACGAATTGGTACAAATCTATGGCAAGCCGTTTTAACATCTATTCCTATTTCTTGATATCAATAATTGAATTATTGATATCAGTTTATTTCTTGATATTACCAATACCGAAAAGTATTTCTTGATATCAAGAATGCATTTCTTGATATCGAGAATGCATTTCTTGATATCAAGAATTCGATTTCTTGATATCAAGAATTGAATTCTTGATATCAAGAAATAGGAATAAATGTTAAAAACGGCTTGCCATTGATTTGTACCAATTCGTACTGCATTCGTGGGTCTATTCGTGGTGATTCGTGTTCAGTGTGACCACTCCTTTATGGAATATATATTACCGGTGACATAATCAGCAGTAGTGTCAGTCTGCAAGTTCATTGGTCCTTGGACATTGAAATGGTCACAGGTCCCCACTGTTTTGGATGTTTAGAGAACTTTTCAATCACAACTGAATATCACGCTGTAAATAAAATAGGTAGGCAGACCAAAGCAGACTATCTGGCTGATTATGTAATATTGCAGCGGCATAATTGGCAAGAGTATCAGTCTGCGAATACATTGGACATCAAAATGGCCTCATGATGTTTGGAGAACTTTTCACTAATAAAACATTATCAATACATCACTAATAAAAGAAGTAGGCTTATTTATTACATCAAACACAAGACGATTCTAAAAGGGGACGCTAACAAAATATATACAAGAACATATATCAGAACATATCACCATATGACACACACCTAGGCCTTGACAGATATCTTCATATTAATAATAAGCTATGCAAATAAATCATACCTCGTGTTACAACAAAAATATGTCATGATCCCTATGCCCCCACAGCAAAGATCTACCACCTTCGTCTCTTGAGACTACTAAACCATAAACTTTACTCATACATTCCATCTTCTGTTTAACCGCAGCCATCAAACACAAATGTCTCACTTTGCCATATCTATCCCCTTGTCATATTTCATCGTATCATACCCTACAGCTATTCCTCTGAAAAAAATAGGCCAACGAAATCTTACTCCAAAGTTCTGGCTATACACAGGACTACCTGACCCTAAGACCCAAGACATAAACTATCATATATGTAATGTAAACAGTTTACACATACTTCCCTATTTTTCTTGCCATGTTGGTGAGTTCACACATACATAACATCGGGAAGCACAGGTTCAGAAAATTTAACTACAATTAGGGAGCCAAATTTTGAGTACATGATTAATTTTCCTCGAAAAATAGACCATCACATCTTACTCCAAAGTTCTGGCTATACACAGGACTACCTGACCCTAAGACCCAAGGCATAAACTATCATATCTTTAATGTAAACAGTTTTTACACATATAATTCCCTATTTTTCTTGCGCGTTGGGAGTTCACACATACACATGTATAACATCAGGAAGCATGAGGGTTCAGAAAATTGAACTACAACTACAAGAGTGCCAAATTTTGAGTACATGATTAAGTTTCCTCGAAAAATAGGCCATCACGATCTTACTCCAAAGTTCTGGCTATACACAGGACTACCTGACTCTAAGACCCAAGGCATAAACTATCATATCTTTAATGTAAACAGTTTTTACACATATAATTCCCTTTTTTTCTTGCACATTGGCGAGATTCACAACATCACATCGGGAAGCATAAGGGTTCAGAAAATTGAACTACAAGAGAGCCAAATTTTGAGTACATTCATGATTAAGTTTCATGTTCATATATTGCAGCCATTAAACATAACTATCTCTCATGTCATATTTCATATCATATCATACCCCACAGCTATTCCTCTGAAAAAAAAATAGGCCAACGAAATCTTACTCCAAAGTTCTGGCTATACACAGGACTACCTGACCCTAAGACCCAAGGCATAAACTATCATCTCTGTAATGTAAACAGTTTATACATACTTCCCTATTTTTCTTGCCACGTTGGTGCATGAGTTCACACATACATGACATCGGGAAGCATCAGGTTCAGAAAATTGAACTACAAGAGAGCCAAATTTTGAGTACATTCATGATTAAGTTTCATGTTCATATTGCAGCCATTCAACATAACTATCTCTCATGTCATATATTTCATTATATCATACCCCACAGCTATTCCTCTGAGAAAAAAATAGGCCAGCAAAATCTTACTCCAAAGTTCTGGCTATACACAGGACTACCTGACCCTAAGACCCAAGGCATAAACTATCATATCTGTAATGTAAACAGTTTATACATACTTCCCTATCTTTCTTGCCACGATCAATGAGGTCACACATTCCTATACCCAGTGGCTATGAAAGCAAATGTACTGTACTGTGTACATACCAATACGACAGCAAGTACCAGTTTTTAGAAAGTTGAACCACAAGGCAAACATTAGGAACATGACTTTTCATGCTACCGTTTCTTAGAAAATTAAGATAAAACATTCCAAAAAGAATGGAGTATGACATATTTCATCATCTGCTATTTTTACCATCTAGAATAACTGTCCCTTTTTCTCATCAATAGGACTGTTATTTGCTCTTAATACTTCCCAGAGACATTAACCTGTTCATGACTGGCCTAACAAATATGCAGGCTTGGGTCTATGGGGAAAGCATGTCTTAACCAAACTTGAATAGTTTTGAATGGATTGACTTTCTTAAAGGGACATTCCCTCTTTTGCAAGCCAAATTTCAAAAGTTGCGAGGTTATTGTCTTATATGAAAGAAAATGTCATTTAATAGCATGCCTGAAAAAATTAGGGCTTGAAATCTCTTTTTCGTGGAGTTATAGACCTAAAACTAATAAACCGTCGTCCAACAAACAATTGTGCATTATACGTATATTCACCCAGTGAGGAAGTTCGTACAAGGATTCCACGAAGTACCACAACGCTATGCGTGACCCCTACGTGACCCGCGCTAGCTACGTGACCTGCGCACACATAAGAATAGTATGACCGCACACTAGGCAAAATAACCAAACCTCGCTTAAACTGACTACATGTAATTACATATTCTTAATTTTTGAGATTTTTTTCCGTGACATACCTTTACAAATGTCGGCTTCACAATACCTTTACAAGAATAAGTACAATATAGTTGTAATATTATGCTAAATCAGTTAAACTCTTTTATTGACCGATATATAGTCTGATGGAGGGACGCATTCATTTTTCATTCATAGAATCCAAATTATAGAGCTGTTCGATCTGATTTTTTTTGTGTGTGTTTCATTCATCCCCATCCGTCAACTGGAAACTGTTCAGACGTTTCGTAAAAGAGGGACTGTCCCTTTAACATTGTACTGATTTGGTAATTTTCTCTTTCATAACAAAAAATGATAGCTAATCTTTTAAAAAAGAACATAAACAAAAATGATAGTACATGGTAGAAATATGAATATTATATATAAATATACCTCTCATTTTGCTTGGTACAATGCTGATAGTGCACCCCTGCCTCACAGACACCTTAGAGAGTTAAGAAGTGTAAAATAAAAAGGCTAAACAATTTCAAATTAGAGATGTAATGTAGAGCATCAACAATTGGTCTACAGAGACTTTCCTGTACGAGGCTTTCCCTCGACCATAAAGCTGTTGGTTGAGGAAGAGAAGGGCGCTAAGTCACTTTTCGTACCTCTGAGATAATCATGTTCTAAGCTGGGGAGCCTTGTACAAACCCAATGGGTGGAATTCACAAAGAAGGTTTGTAGGAGGTTTGTACAAACCATGGTTTGACGATGGTTTACATCTATGGAATGCTGCTCGCATACCGTAAATTGTAAATCAACATTGTTAACAAGTATGGAGTTTACATTCCTTCTCCATCAGTTTACAAATGGCAGTCCACAGATGTAAACCTTGGTCAAACCATGGTTTGTACAAACCTCCTACAAACCTCCTTTGTGAATTCCACCCAATTTAGTTGGTTGTTGGTTGAGAAGGAGAAGGGCGCTATTACGTCACTTTTCGTACCTCTGAGTTATGTTCGAAGCTGGGGAGTTTTGTAAAAACCCAATTTAGCTCTCTTTTATTTTTGATAAATATTTCCCAAATTAGAAGAAGAAAAAATATTGTCTGAAAATCTGGCATAACTACATACATGTAGGGAGGTTCCTACCTACAACTACAAGATGGTGTGCAGAACTCAATTAAGCGAAAAAAAAAATGAACTTACTCCCTTTTTCACCTTAACCCAAATGAAATGCTCTGTATGTTTATCAAAGAAATGTTTTAATCAAAGGGAAGAATATTTCCCATATTAGAAAAAATATTGTCTGAAAATCTGGCATCACATCATGGAGAAGGTTCCTTACTCCCTACATCTACAAGATGACGTGCAGAACTCAATTTAGCAAACAAATTGAACTTACTCCCTTTTTCACCTTAACCCAAATGAAATGCTCTGAATGTTTATCAGGGAAATGTTTTAATCAAAGGGAAGAATATTTCCCATATTAGAAAAAATATCGTCTGAAAATCTGGCATCACATAGAGAAGGTTCCTTACTCCCTACATCTACAAGATGACGTGCAGAACTCAAATAAGCGAAAACATTGAACTTACTTCCTTTTTCACCTTAACCCAAATGAAATGCTCTGTATGTTTATCAAAGAAATATATATTTTAATCAAAGGGAAGAATATTTCCCAACTTAGAACAAAATTTTATCTGAAAATCTGGCATCACAATATATAGAAGGTTCTTAGATCTACAAAATAGTATACAGAACTTAATTTAGCAGAAAATTGAGCTTACTCCCTTTTTCATCTTAACCCACAAATGAAATGCTCTGTATGTTTATCAAGGAAATGTTTTAATCAAAGGGAAGAATGCATGACACCTGAGTAAACCAGTGTCAGACATGACTCATGGTCCTGAGGGGTATGTGTACATTGTGAGCTTTACTTTCACGTCTTCCTATGTCGCTCCGAGGGGCGAAGCAATAAATCAGTCTCTTCCATAATGAAACAATACACTTAACGAATAAAAACATAAATATATTGTATAAAGATTAGCAACAGAGAGAGAAAACGAGAGAGAAATCTTTCTCAATCCTTAAGTTAAAATCAATGCACCGTTCAAATACCTAGAGATAATTTTAATATGTATACCTAAAATCCCTCTGGCTTATGTTTTTTTTTTTTTTTTTTTTTTACAGATTAGTCATCAAGTTTTTAAAAGATCTTTAAGATAAAACATTTAGTGCAATGTTAACTTGCCTCTGTATAATGAAACAAATACACAGAACAAACAAAAACATAAATATATATTAAAACGGATGAAAAACAGAGATTGAATATAAAAGAGAAATCTTTCATAATCCTATAGAGTTAAAGGGATCTAGTAACTTTGTTGACATGTGCAAAAAGTGATGAAGGGTTGATGCAATGTATATTGTTGTTATCTCATATGTCCACAGGGTATTGTGTGAACATTTCAAGTCAAATGGACATTGCATGGCCAAGTAATGAGCGAAAATGCAAAGTGATATTCACTAACTCACTGCACTCACTTTTTACACGGTTTCAAAACTCCACTGGAGTTTTTCTTATCTGAATACTTTGATCGTACATATCTTTGTAACGAAAGGGAAATTTGAAAAACCGAAACCGGTCCCATGATTTTATTGTTAATACGAATACAACAAGGTATGAGCAAAGACGCTTAATGGAAAGACCGACCACTGTACAATTATCCTGTACAAAGTGAATGGGCAGAGCGCGATGTACAAAATTAACACGCACTTTGATACGCAGACTATTCATTATGACGTCACAATAACAATGTTTACTTCGCCTGACTAAAAATAACTTCAAGAACACGTGATAAAGTTTGATGACCCCAAATTTGCATATCGCGCGTGAAATCTGATTTGCGCACTTGGATGCGCGTACAATAATAAAGAATTGAATAAAGACAGTGCGCGGACTGAGCGCGCGTTAACATTAAAATACGCGAGTAGCCATTGCCATTTTTTTCTCTACACGGTAAGATCTTTAAATTTCAAAAAATATATTTCTCACAGCTATAATTCTAAACGTAAAAACGCGATCGAGAATAATTTTAATATATTTTTAACTAAACAAAGACAAAATTAAATATGTAAAACATTGTGTCCCCCAGGTGTACCCAACTTAGAGATAAGCTGATGTTCAATCGTCATACTAGCCTGAATTTGCCGAGTTTAAGTAAGTGCGTTCTGATCCTTACTTTTGTTTAAATTAATACTAACAAAGGGAAAATTTGTTCCAAAAAAGCTCATCGACAATAATTTTAAAATGTTTTTTCATTAATTAAAATGAACAAAATTCAGTACTGTACCCAAACCTCTGGGTGTACCCAACTTTCTCTTAAGCTCGATTTGAATCTTCATTCTGTTTGAAGGGACATCGCTGTGTGACCGCCAGTGAGCTGTCTTGTAATTCTACAGTCTTTGGTATGAGGGAACCACTAGAAATTATTTTTTTGAGGATTTGTACAATGTTACTAAGTCCCTTTAAGGTCAGAAAAAATAGATTGGAATACAATGAATTTTACATTAATATTTCTGCCACATGCCAAACATCACATCAGTTATTCTTCTCATGAGCAACATAATGCCATTATACTTGGAAGTGGTCGCACTTTTCTTTTTTCCCCCTTCAAAGTAGCATACTGACAGGGGAATGAAACTTCATGATTTCAGATGTTTTTTTCTTTTCATGAGGCATATTATATTCATGCATGAAAGTGCAAATTAACTTGACGGGTAGATGACATCGCTGACCTAACTTTCAGAATAGATTTAGAATTGTTGCAAATTGTGACACTCTTATTATTTGATGCAACTTGATTAATGTCTGATCAATCAAACGCTTCCTTTGAAGATTGTGAAATCCTCCTTGACTTTATACACGATATAGCCCACCAGGTATATCCATAGGCAAGGGGTTAAAATGAAACACATGGGTTTGCCATCAACCGTCAAACATCTCATGCAAAAATAAAAAAGGTATGAAGTTCTTGTATAATTGTGCCTGTATATGTACAGAAGCCAGCTTTAAAGCCTGCATTTCATTGCAACGGGAAGACAGTAATTAAAATTTGCCCCCGGCAGCCAACATTTTTTGGGGGTGAGATTTACACCGGGATGAATTGAGGGGCAGCGGGGGATGACCTCACCGATGTCTGAGTAATCAAGCGCCACAGGAAAGTGTGCTGCGCACAGAGAAAAGTAAAAAAAATGACCCAAGAAGAACGGAGGAAGGAGTGGGTTTCCCCTGCCGCAAGTTTGCAAAGAGGGTGAGGAAGACGAAGAAAATAGTTCAGGTGATGACAACATGAATCTGTTTGCAAAATGCTAGGGCTCTCTTGCTTGCTCGGGCCCTGCTTGCTTGGCGATACAGCTTGGGGAGAGGGTGACTCAGGTTCTCTGGTGACCATTTACCAGCCAAAAGAGAGGGGTAAAATAGTGCAGTTTCCTTGCAAGATTGTATTAAAATTGTCCAGATTTTTGTCTTGAACTCTTTAGTATTTTCATGTTGTTTGCATTCACTTTTATAGATTAATATAATGAGCTATAGCAATTCCTTCAATTGTTGCCACCGGCCGCCAAATTGTACTGACTACCTCGTTTCAGGTCATATAAAACACTCACGTGCCCCCCACCCCCTCACCCACACACACACACACACATTTTATCAACACATAACTTCCAACAAATACTTCATCCTCCCTATTGAAGAATTATATATTACAATTATTTTAAAATTATCGCTGGTTCAATTTGGAGATTTCAATTTTCAATTGACAGATCTTAGATGTTAACCATGCACATTAAGCTTTTGACAATCATACTTTATCCGTAGTACTAGTTTCCTCTTTCTGAGGATAATTATGTTAATTTACACCGAGTTATATCCTAACAAAGTGCTCTTCTTTTTATTTCTTGCTCAGTTGGGCCTGCCCCCCTGGACTGCCATGAGGTGGTGCGGAGAGCCCCCCATGCCCAGAGCGGTGCCTACATGATCAAGCCACGTGGAGACTTTGATGCTTACCCTATCTACTGCGAGATTGACCAGGAGGGCAATGGCTGGACCGTCTTCCAGAGACGCGTAGACGGGTCGGAAGACTTCAATCGGGACTGGCGCGACTACTCTCGCGGATTCGGCAACGTGAGCTCCGAGTTCTGGCTCGGCAACGAATTCCTGCACCATCTGACCATGCAGTATCGCTACATGTTGCGCGTGGAGGTCACCGACTGGAGCAACCGGAAATACATCGCGGATTACGCGGGCTTTGAGGTGGACAGTAAGAGGAACGACTTCAGACTAACGGTGGAGGAGTTCTTGGGAGGCAATGCCACGGATGCGCTGATGTACCACAGCGGCAGCGCGTTCACAACCACGGACAAAGACAATGACGAGAGCGATGGTGTCAATTGCGCAGCTGTTCACCACGGGGGCTGGTGGTTCCAGGCTTGCGACAGAGCGAACCTCAATGGCTTGTACTACCGCGAAGGAACGTATAGCGGGGAGTGGGACGATGGCATAGAGTGGAAAGAGCGGGACGGCCCGCCCTTTTACTCGTACAAGTCAACAAAAATGATGCTAAGACCGTGGGAAGGATGAACCGTGAATCATCTTTCATAGACAATTATACAAACACTGTGGACAATTATTTCATTCCCATTTGTATGTATGCTGACTGTATTCTGTTGTGTAAATACAGTATTCGTTGACTACCCTCAGTCCGCTATTGGCCAAAACTATGTGTATCTACGTGTTACGGATATATTAGTGTGCTGAAATTCGGCACTTACTATGTAAGTGAGGTTTATATTTTCATAAGTACATGTAATATGTGCTTTTAAATAATAATATTAATGGTGGCTACTTATGTAGCGCACATTCCGTCTTTCGACGCTCGCCGCACATCACTATCATTACCTTGGTCATCGGATACATACTGATCATAGACTTCTTCAACTAACAATTTAATGTAAATATCATGAGACAAGTAATACATTTACTGATGTAAAAACAAAATTAACAGCTATTTCTTGAAAAGAATCCAAAGAAAATAGAATTTATTGAACTTTTTTCCCACAAAAATTAATGAGATATTTCCAAGTGAAACAGCATTTTGATACAAAGCACCTGGTTAATAATGCAAACATTTGCAAAGAACGCAAGACAATGAGTCAAAAACTTGCAATGTAATATGCAGCTCTTCACTGCGGAAATCAGGTGCACCTTAACAAAATCAAAATGCACTTGACAGTTTTACTAAATGACTTTTCTACCACCTCTATTTATTAGTTTCCTATTTCAACAAATTGTATTCAATAATTGATATTAGTTGCATATTTATATGATTGTCTGTCATCAGTGTTACCCATCCCACAACTTAGCTGTCTATACATATAATCCCTTCCCTTCTTCTGTTTACATCTTTAGATGTCATCCTCCCGTCTCACCTTCCCTCTCCTAATCCACCCCCACCTACCCCCCCCCCCTCCCCCTTCCCTCCTCTCTCTGTCTTAAATGTCTCTCTTGCCATGATATATCTGAAAACATGCTATCTATGCATATAGCTCCTTCACTTCTTCTGTTTACATCTTTAGATGTCCTCATGTCTTACCTTCCCTCTCCTCCCCATTCCCCACCCTCTCCCCTGTCATCCCTCTTCCCCTTCCCCCTATCCCTCCTCTCTCATTCCCCCTCCCCTCTTCCCTCTCATCCCCATTCCCCTTCACCCTCTCCTTCGTCTCTTATCCCCATCCGCTCTAATCCCACCTCCTCCCCTTCCCCTTTCCCAATCTCCTCCTCTCTTTTCCCCACCCCTCCCCTTTCCCCATCCGTCCCCATTTCCATCCCGACCCCCTCCCCCCTTCTCTCTCTCTCTCTGTCTTACAATGTCTCTCTTGCCACGATATATCTGCAAATCACCAGTGAAAGATGTTTTCCTTTGATGTTACAATTAGGTGAACAACATAACGATCATGTTACTAGATCTATTACAAAGGCTAAGCTAACAGGTAAATATTAGCACAGCAGGTGCGCACTAAATCCCTATGAACTCTTCAAGTTATTCTCAAATAACACACGATGTCAGAATAACAAAATATATATAGAAAGATAATTCTGCCTCCAAAAATTGCTATTGTCATAAACGGGATACATGGTGCAGCAGCTTTCTGTTGGCAATGGGTTAAATTGTATGTACAAGTTTGTTGGTGGCTCCAAGTAAATCCCTGCATACCTGGTTGTCATAGAGGCAGATACCTATCATGTTACTGACTTACATCCTACATACCTCCTTGGTACAACAGGTGTCCACTAAATCCATACATATTCCAATGTTATCAGTGAAAAGTACACTTTGAATAAAAAAGCATGGATTTCTGGCTAATCAGGGTGTATATGAGTGGGTGCAGGGTAAATCCTCTACATACCTGGTTGCCATAGAGCTCAAGGAGGGAGATACTATCGTGTTACTGACTAATACAGCCTACACCTGAAGTATGACAGGTGTGCAGTAAATTCCTATTTTATCCCTAAATGTTACAGATAATAATATAAAAACATGGATTTGTGGCTAAGAAGGGTGTACGCGAGTGGGTTCGGGGTAAATCTCCTTCATACCTAGTTACCATAGACAGAAATAACTATCGCGTTACTGACTTACGGAGGCAAGCAGTTGAATACATGTATACATGTAGAAATACAACTTGAGTTAACCTGAATACACTTTAAATGAAAAATTAAAAAAATTCTGGTTTGATTGGATTTACATGAGTGGGTGCAGGTAAATCCCCTCCCAACATACCTGGTTGCCATAGAGGAAGATGTTGTAGCCGACGGTCTCCATGCACGCACCGTGAGGCTGGAAGCTGGGCGAGATGGAGGTGGGTGGGTATATAGGCTTGATCCTGGTGGTGGTATTGGAGCTATGGTGATGATCCTTGGGGTACATGGAGATCAAGTGCTTGCCCTGCATAGCGCCAAATTGAAATCAAACAAAAAAACATCAAAAATATTATCACAGGTTTAAAGGGCATAAAACGCTTGATCCTGGTGGTGTTGGGGGGAGCTATACTGGTGATCCTTGGGGTATAGGGAGATCAGGTGCTTGCCCTGCATAGCGGCAAATTGAAATCAAAACAAAAACATGCAAAATATTATCACAGGTTTAAAGGGCATAAAACGCTTGATCCTGGTGGTGTTGGGGGGGGGGGGGGGGGGAGCTATACTGGTGATCCTTGGGGTATAGGGAGATCAGGTGCTTGCCCTGCATAGCAACAAAGTAAAAACAAACAAAAACATTCAAAATATTATCACAGGTTTCCCTGTTTTCAAATTGAAGTCATGGCTAGGGAATTCAAGAACCTTTATAGTGGAAATTAGTTGGTGAATATTGAAGAGTGTGAATTTCTACTAAAAGAATGCTAGTTATTAACATATATATATAAAAATGAAATAGTGAAGATGTAAAAATTTGTTCAAAATATACACGTAATAGATTTGGGGAATATTGATAATAATGTACACTAATATTGTGCAGAAACTATATCATTACACGCTAATGTGCATTGCATATAACAAACAGAATAGTACAAAGCTGCACTAAAGAGATGTTTCTTTAGTTGAAGACTTGTCTAATACCAAGGGGTAAATTATACCAAAGTTTTTTTAGCAGAGAAACTTGGGATGTAATAATCATTGAAGCGATCTTAATACCAATGAAATACATGTAATGTTGTGATTTCGAACAGTGTTCATTATATTTTTCTAACAGTGTTTCTGTTGTCGAACACACATAATGTATAATATTCGAATTCCTTTTTTTGTAATCTCTAAAAATATATATCATCACATCCACCTGTAAATATAACTCCATAATTATTTAAGCATATTGAAATATATATCTATCTCAATAATCAGTATTCAAGTTTCATATATACATCTGATCATGTAGCTTACTTGCATACACTACATAGCCCTGTCACATATCACTGGATTGCGTAAACGGATGCCCGACGAAGGAGAGCAAAATTTTCAATCCGTTTGTATGCGTTTGTTGGTCCGTTCCTTGTCGGGCGATGTACGTTGTTCTATCCAGCAGAATGTTTTGTGCATGAAGCAATGGAGACGACTTTCACCGCCGGATAATTTGATATCGCAAATTTTTAATTTGTCAGGCATCCGTTCACGCTATCCGGTAATATGTGACCGGGCCTAAAACTGTAAATAATTAAGTCATCACTGACTGTGTAATATCTACAGCTTTCCCCTTGATAGCAGCATTAGTATCCAACATTGGAATATTCTAAGTAGAATTTTTAAAAAGGCCTTTCATCATTTCCATCCACTCAGGATTATGGTATTTTAGAAACATATATATTTATTTTTTCTTAACCCGCCATGAATAGATGTTACTTCATAGAGATGAGCACCTGGAGAAGATGGTATTTAACATGTTTTGTTATATTATTATACATTATTTCAATTATGTTTCACTGTTTAAAATACTTGTACTTTCTAGGCGAATGTCAATACCCTTAAAATTGCAGTGTTTTGCAAACTCACAAATATTTCAAAAATTAACTGCACAAATCTAAGATCAATTGATGATTACTTTGCTGCCTAAGGCCAGCACTGCAGAAGAGTTCAGCATTTATTCTGGGCCCTGTATCATAAATATTTACAATCCATCATATGATCAATTGATTGATCATACAATTAATGAACTGATAAGAACGATAAATTAATCAATTGTACAATCAATCAATATGCAATATTAATTAATTGTATTCATGATCAATGATTGTAATGGGCCCTGGAAGTATCAAATAAATTGAATCAAATTACATTAATTATGACATTCAAATGAACAAGGTAACTAATTGCACACTGAATTAATAAAGAAAGTTTCCCAAATCAGGAAATAAATAAATTCCATTGTTATAAACAGATTATTGTATTATTATTCCAAGCACTGATTGTTTATTTCTTAGTATTCATCAATATAATTGCGTTGAAAGACGTGTTCATACTTTACTTGTATTTCTAATTATATGATTTTGTCTGATTCATGTGAAATATGCATATAATTATTTGTTTAAATCATTATTTTTATACAAAATAATTTGTGTACAGCTATTAGCGAAAGTGTGTTATTTTAACAAAGTCTTAGTGAATGTTTAATGGTTTGAAAGAATGAACATTTAAGGACATCATGAAAATTATGTTAATGTTTGTGTTAATGCAATTTTGAATTAATTTCTATGTTTAAAGAAATAAGTTGACCGTTTAAAACTTGTATTATTCTATAGTGTACACTTTCAACCCAAGAACAATTATGTATGACATAATTTTCCACCACAAAATTTACATTTTTATTCAAAAAGCAGTTACTCATATCAATATACATGACATTTTAAAGTTTTTAAACCTACAATTTGTTCTTTATTTGGTAAAGTTTGTCCTTGTACATGTTCTGCCAAAAAACATTTGAATGATTATAGCTTAAGTACAAAATGTTATTGCACCTAAAATTGTTACTTTGTATTCTGAATATTGATGGAAATACTAAAACCTCGCAAAAAAAATAATCTGAATAAAAAACTAGCAGGACTAGTCAAATTATGAGTAATTGAAGCAGTTGAGAATTATTCATTAAATGCACATTCATGCATTGATCAATATAGCATACCTGTTAAAGTAAGAACCAGCTTTGAATAACAGAGGAGCATACAAACTGCATTAAAGTGGTCTGGAAAATGTTGTGGAAAGTTGAATAGTAAATTAAGACTTGTGTGAAAATGTTTGATTGAAAGACGTGACAATAAAACCTGATACTTGTGTGATGAAACTTAATTATGTCTTGTTGGCTTTCTTGTTGGCATAGTATTGATAATAGGTGACTTAGAAATGTAAAGGGATCTAGTAACTTTGTTGACATGTGTAAAGTGATGAATGGTTGAGAAAATGTGTATTGTTGTGGTCTGATTTGTCCACTGAGAAATGTGCGCAAATTTCATGTGAAATGAATATTATATGGCCATGAGTATTGAGCAAAAATACAAAGTGATATAAATTTGCTAACTCATTGCACTAACTTTTTACGCAGTAATAACTTTCCAGTGGATAATTAAAAATTCCAAACACTTCAATCATAAATATCTTTTAAAAAAAAAGGGAAATTGGAAAAACCGAAACCTGTTCCATGCTTCTATTGATAATACAATTTTAGCAAGGTATGAGAGAACCACTAGATATGTGGATTTGGACAATGTTACTAGTCTCTCATATGAATATGTCTGATGAATTTTCAACAAAATCAATTTGCATTATCATTTGAGGATCACATACAATTATTTAAAAGAAAATTAGGGTAACTACATAATATAAATTCATACTAGTACTACTCCTGGGCCCCATTGTTCAAAGAGTTGCAATCAATTATGGTACAAAATTTGCTAATTTCAAGTCAGAACATGTGACTAAATGCGCAAATCTGATTGGTTCAAATGCATATTTGATCTAACTTGCAATTAATTGCAACTTCTCGATTACAACTCTTTCTGCAACAGGGCCTAAGACAAACAAGAACAGAATGCTTCTAAAATTAATAAGCACATTTTTATACCTGCCAGCAAGTTTTCATTTACTACTATAAATAGTATTTATATAACTTTACAAAATCAACTGAAAAACCCGCTGTGAATAACTAGAGGTATTATTTTTGCTTCTTCATTTGGCAGCTAATTAAACCTAGTCTGCATTTAACTCATTCAGTCCCAGTCCCATAAAATGCTCAGGCTTGGGTCTATATATATATATGGATATTATGTGTTTAACTCCTTGAGTGCCAAGCTCGCATTTTTTTGCGAGTTACAATACACACAAATGCCATAGAGCATTAAAATCCCTGGCACTTTAAAGCCCGGCGCAGACAGAGCCGACTCGACCCGACCCGACTGGTTTCAATCAGGCTAGAGTTGGGCCCGGTTGGTCGGAGCAGATTTATCTTGTTGAATCGGCCCCAACTGGCATCCGACTGTCTCTCGACTGGCAAAATGTGTGTCGCGAGGCACTGAAAACTGAGCCGATCGGAATGACAACCAGTCGAATCGGCTCTGTCTGCGCCGGGCATAAGAGTTAAACAATATCAAATCACCTTCACTCTTCAGTGGAGTGGGTTAAGGGGGGAATGCTTCTAATTAGTACATCCACTCTTTAAACTTGTAGAGCAAGGAGACAGAAGAAGGAAATTGTTAAGGATCACAGGACTCCAATCCCATTTAAGTGACTGATCCACACGACCCTTTCTTGTCTTGTCACCGTAGACGTTCTAGACAAGACTAGTACATCGAAGTACAGCCAGGATCAAACCAGAGGGGGAGGGGGGCAAAGAGGCGGCAGAGAGGGGCAAAACAGAGCAAAGAGAGGGCAAAGAGCATGCAAAGAAGAGCAGAGAGGGGCAAAAAGGAGCAAAGATAGGGCAAAGGGGGAACATGGGGGGGGGGGGGGGGCAAAGAGGGAGCAAAGAAGAGCAAAAAGAGGGGGCAAAGAGGGCACAAAGGGGGTAAAGAGGACACAAAGAGAGATACAAAAGGGGCAAAGAGAGATACGAAAGGGGCAAACAGGTAAGCAGTGGGTGCAAAGAGCTGGCAAAGAGGGGTATAGAGGGGGCAACGAGGGGGGCAAAGTGCAAAGAGGGGTAGACGGTGCAAAGAGGCAAATTAGAAGTGGCAAAGAGGGGCACAAAGGGGGCAAAGAAGGGTAGGGAGGCCGGGGCAAAGAGGAGGCAAAGAGGAGGCAAAAAGGGTTCAAAGAGGGGCAAAGTGGAGCAAGGAGGGATAATGACGGGATCAAGGGTGAAAAGAGGAGCAAAGAGGGGTAAAGAGGGGGGCAAACAGGGTGCAGAGAGGGAGCAACATTTGGCACAACAGGTTAGTATGAGCCACAGATGAATATAGAATATCATCAGTTAAAGATTAAGAGAAGGGCGCTTAGTCCCCTTTTGTACTTGGGAGATAATCATAAACGATTTTGAGCCTTGTCGAAACCACATTCAAAACTTTCTTTTGTTTTTGATACATACTCAAAATTTGATACAAATTTAGAAATGACTATTATCTGAAAATTGGGCATCAAATAGAGAAGGCTCCCACCTACAAGATGGTATGCAGAAGTCAATTTAGACAAAAGTTGACTTGATATCACCCTACTCACTCTCACTGTGACAATGTTTTTGTCTCCACTCAGTGGTGGCAGAGGGGACAGGAGTCTCTAACAGATAGGGTAATGCCCCTAGCTGTGGCAGGGATAAGTGTCCATGTGTCCAGGGCAAATTTTAATCAAGGGATATCTGTCAAAATCACTCCGTAAATGTGTGTTTTGTGGTTGAGTCACGTGTAATAGCAATGTTTTGTGGCATATATTAGTTCAATTTTTATATATTCAAGTTCATTTTATTGAATGTTCGTTTGATTGTCCGTATGTATGTCTGTGTTTGAGTCTGTATGTGTGTCTCCGTATGTATGAAGTCTCGAAAACTGACAAAAAAATAGGATTTTTAACTGTCCGAATGACGTCACTGCCAATAGACCGCTTCTGTAATGTATGCAAATAATATGCGTATGACGTAAGACTCCCCTCCCCGTCGGCAAGCTTAACAATATTAACTAGGTCCGGCAAGCTAAGTTTGCCGGAGCTTGCCGGACCTAGTTACTATTGTTAAGCTTGCCAACGGGTAGTCTGACGTCATACGCATATTATTTGCATACATTACAGAAGCGGTCTATTATCCCTGGCTGGACACTTATCCCTGTCACACTCCCACATCTCCTCTCTTAGCTACAGTCTACTGGAGAAGACCTTTTCCTTCCTTTGGGCGGTGTCTCAATTGTCAGTGTTTGCTTCCTAAAACAAGCATATCATGAATCGGAGGACCCACAATGTCAACGGAGGAATGAACTGATTAGCCCTTTATACAATAATAGAGACTTGTGACAAATATAAATGTTACAACTGGAAGAAGAAAAAAAAAGTGCATGCATGCTTCCCTTCAAGGTTGTCACCTTATAAATGATAACATCAAAATCATCATCTTTCCAATTCTTAATCATGCTTTTCCTTCAAGTGGCTAACATGGCAGACTCAGATAGAATCTCACCATAGACTTGTGTGTTGTAGCTCCTAATTTGTTGGTGGCTAATACTAGAGTTTCTAACATTGGCCAAATAATATTTGGGGACTAGGCCACCACTTTAATAGGGCAAGCCATGTTTTAAAGGGTACCACCACCCAAAAATAATATTGTTATAAATGAAAGTTAACATTTGTATTAATCCATTCCACCAACAGGCTAAGAAAAATATTTATCCAGAAAAATTATATGATTGGAAAAACGCATTAACATGTACTAAAGCATGTTTTTCATGGGTCTGCAGACGAAGACTACCTTTTGTCTAGGATGAACGCATCATCCGTGATTCTATTGTCTCCAAACGTACGCGTGAATAAAATTGGTGCATACAGAACCATGAAGCCATGTTGGTTCCTTAAGTGGTGGTAATCAATTGTATTGTTTATGAATTACACAACCCTAAAGTGTTGGGCATCTACAGTATTTAATATCAGAGAACGGTACCAAAACATATAACTGTGTGTCTGGTGGTCCCCTTTAAAGACATTGCAAATAATATCCTGGCTGAACTAACACTTCACCCAAAATAGTAGTATCTATACATAACTAACATTCCTGACAACACCAGATCCACTTAATAACAAACATCACATTTAACTATGATACAAATGATATGAAAAAGTACAGAGAAAGTAATTTTTTCTAAACAAGTACCATCTACATTCTGTGACTAAATAATCTACAATGTAAAAGTTCTGTTCAAACATAAAAAAGCTGAGATTAGGTAAACAGTGTACACAAACACATAACTCTTAATGGAATCTAGTAACTTTGTTGACAAGTGCAAAAAGTGATGCGTGGTTTAATGTGTATTGGTGTGATCTGATATGTCCAGAAAGTAATGTGTGAAGATTTCAAGTTAATTGGATGTTATTTGGCCGAGAAATTAGAGAGAATTCAAAGTGATATTCACTTACTCATTGCACTTACTTTATACAAGGCTGAAAAGGTCCCGTAGATAATTTCATATCCGAACACTTCAATCGTAAATATCTTTTGAACGAAATGGAAATTTGAAAAACCAAAACCTGTCCCATGCATTTGTTGTTAATTAATACAAATAAAACAAGATATGAGGGAACCGCTATAATTCCAATTGGATTTTGAGGATTTGGACAATGTTACTAGTCCCTTTAAATGGATCTAAATGTAGTAATGTTGTTGGCATGTGCAAAAACTGACAAAGGGTTGATAAAATTGAATTTCTGTGATCATTGAGTGATGTGTGAATATTCCATGGTAAATGAATGTCATATGACTGAGTAATGAGCGAAAATGCAAAGTGACATGTGCTAAAAACTCATTGCACTAATTTTGTACAGTTACAATTCTCCCACGGAGATGATTAAATCAGAACACTTAAGTCATAAATTAAATCTGTATAATGAAAGAGAAATTATGAAAATCAAATCATGCAGTTCCATGCTTCTATCAGTAATATGAATACAACAAGGTACAATGTGACACACGCTGGATTTCTAAATAATATTTTAGAATTCTGACAATTTTACTAGATCCCTTTAATGGTCTGGCAAGGAAGACTTCACATATATATGACACTGTGGACTCGCTATACAGGAATGCATAATTTGCATAAGGTCTGAAAAAAAAGACTAGATTGTCGATACTGTGGGCTCATTATACAGGAAGGCACTTTGTGCATAAGGTCTGGGAGAAAAGACCAGATTTCTGATACTGTGGGCTCACTATATTAAAGAAAGGGACTTTTGTGTCTAAGGTCTGAGAGAAAAGACTAGATTGCTGGTGCTGTGGGCTCACTATAAAGAAAGGCACTTTTTGATCTAAGGTCTGAGAGAAAAAGACTAAATGGCTGGCGCTGTAGGATGGCAAGACAAGGGGAAGATCAGGGCCAAGGCTGCTGTGATCAGACATTCTGATTTATAGAAGGAGAGGTGACAATAATGACCTTCCGTGTCGACTTGATTACTCACAATCACCAGGGCCCCCCCCCCCCCCCCCCCCCCCCCCCCCCGAGGGCCCAAATTACGGACCAGCGACATTTACCATGATAATTAGAATCATTGGTTCCAACTCATCGATATCGATATATATGCTAGAATAACATAAAACTGAAAAGAACATAGCAGAGATAGCACACATCAGCGAAAATATTTTTTTTTTTTATTTCGGGGGCTCCTTTTCGGGGGCTACTTTTCCAACTCTCGGGGGGGGTACAAATTTCAGGGCTTTTTTTCGAATTTGGGGGGCTACTATTAAGCTCTAATGCTGTAAGTGATCATCTGATAAGCATTTGATCACAATCCAAACAGAAAATCCCCCCCCCCCCCCAAAAAAAATTGGGGGGGGGGGGGGGGGGGGGCTCTTTTTGGCATTTCGGGGGCGAATTAGCCCGCCGCCCCCGTTTTTTTTTTTCGCTCGCACACATGGCTTCCTTACTCATTCCTCAACCGTCAAGGTTTATCCAAGCATATCTAGAGATCTGCAGTGGAACTAGGACTGGTCCTGGGCCATGGTCCAGCTCTCGCCCCCTGGCTACCATGATTGCCAGTTCCTTCGGCACCCCTTAATGAGGTCTAAATGTAAAGGCTAGCTTAACAACCGCATGTTGTCTTTCAAGTCGATCCAATAATTACTTGTGTCTGATGTACATGTATGTCTTGTTATGTAAAGGTACCAACTCACAACGACAGCATGCATAGCTGAACATGAATAAATATTACTGTAGGTGAATCAGATTGTCCCAAACTTAAACATTCTAGTTAGTATTCACATTTTATGATTGCCCACACTTTATCATTCATCACTCCTCCAATCTTGACATAAATGGTGCAACATATTCAACTCTAATATATTCAAATTGTTGTATATTGCTGAATGATTTTAATTTGTGACCAGTGGAAGTCTAATTTCCATCATATTTTCATGGAAATTGAATTTGATTAATTTCAATTATGCCTTTATGGACAATAAATTAATTATAAGCAACACAAAGACTAACCCTAGACTGGAGAAAATGAGACTTTCGCCCCAATGCTCCTTATCAACCATTTTGAGACCCATGGCCATAAGATTTTGGTATGACTATCATTCTCCAGGACCAGTACTGTAAACATGTTAATCTTTGAAATAATTGTGTTAAAAGTTTTTAAACTATACTTCATGGTTGAAATCCATACATTATACAGTGGTGTCAAAACTTCCCAGTACAAATGCGGCTGCTTTTAAATTTTAAATTTTGTATTAAAACAAGAGTAAACAATCTGAACAATTGCATCGAACATTTACTAAAACAAACATTTAATCAAAAGTGACACGGTATAGAAGATAATGCTACCCTTAAAATATGAACGTGCAAAAATATGGGCAAATGGAGTAATTATTTCAACTTCGAAAGGGTTTGCTTAAGATAATAATCTCAGTACCTCGTCTTGTTCATCATCACATCTTGTTCATCATCACAAATGAAGGTCTCTCGACCTTTTGTGTCGTGTGGGGGGGGGGGGGGGGGGGGGGTATGGGGCAGGAAGAGGACACATCATGTGAAACAGTGACAAAATTAATGTAAGCCTAAGGGACATTTATTAATAGTATGATCAAGGTTATGTATATAAATAGCAATGGAAATTACTTGTGAACCCACTGAACTAGAAATGCGTTCAAGGACACCTGCGTGAATTATCTAGCTGACTTCACTGACTTGACGTAATTTGAATGAATTTCAAATACACTAATACTTCCTGGGCCCCGTTGCAGAAAGAGATAAAAGTATGTACAATCGATTGTAAGTTACAATTAATTGTAAGTCAGAAAATGTGCATGTTTCAACCGATCAGATTTCCGCATGTAGAACACGTGATCTCACTTACAATTGATTCTATCTCTTTCCAGGGAAAAAATTAATATTTTTATTTCGGGGGGCTCCATAGATGTAATTTTTTGGAAGTTTTGGGGGGGCTACTTTTCCAACTTTCGGGGGCTACAAATTTCTGTGCCTCTTTTTTCAGGGGCTACTATTTAGCTCTAATGCTGCAAGTGATTATCAGATCAGCATTTGATCACGATCCGATCATGCAGAAAAATCGGGGGGGGGGAAAGAAAACAAAAATGTTTTGTTTGTTTTTTTTCCCTCTTTCGGGGGGGGGGGGGGGGGGGGGGGGCTCTTTTAGGCATTTCGGGGACGAATTCACCCGCCGCCCCCGTGTATTTGTTTCCCTGTCTCTTTCTGCAATGGGGCCCTGGTACTATTAAATTCGATTCACAAATCCCAATACATTAACTCATTCCATACAATTTCATTTTAGCATAACATGTATTAATTCTTCTTCTTAGACCCCAGCCAAAATGTGTTTTTTTCTTCTTCAAAACCAGTCCAAAAATGGGTTAGTGGATTACTTCTCCGTAGACAGTCTGTGTATTTTGTGGTAAATATTAATTACCCCTCGGCACTGGAAGAGTTAGGAAGTTCTAGCTGTATACTATCCAAAACAGAATACGTGGGGTACATGCATGTCCTGAATAAAGATGTCAAGGAATCTACCTGCAGATGTTGAAAACAAGCCCTGAGGTCAAAGGTCAACCATTATTTAGACACTCTGGGCATTCCATCTTTCATCCCAACCTGCTGAGTTACCATGACATCACTGTCAACGCTTCCAACCGGGAACTAGTATAATACAAGATATGAACATTATTAAAAATCACCATATAATATGGGTGATACAAGCTAGGGAATCGAAAGGAAGACATCTATTTAACTGTAAGTGAAAGTGCTCAAACATGAAAAAAGTTCTATATTTAAAATGAGAGGAGGGGGGGGGGGGGAAAGAGAGAGTTATCACTCAATTATCGTGGATAAGAAACGATCAGAGCTTGGGGCGGTTTCGGAACTCGGTGGGTTGCACGTGAGTTCATTTTTAAAAAGTAAAGCACAGCTAGTCCCTTCCCCTTCCTTTACCGAGGCGTAAGAACAGAACGCCCAAAACTCGCTCACACGTCGGTCGGTCGGTCGGTCGGTCGATCCACCCTCGCATGATCTGTTTTCTTCTTCCTCGCTTCCTGCGCTACATGGATGTTCCAGTCATGCCTTGACATTTTCCTTCCAAGTGATAACATTGGACTTAGCGCGCCAATAGATTGGTTCCTCTCGGCTAAACCACATCCTCCATAGCAGTTCTCGTTGTTGTTTTTGTTGTTGGTTTGATACATCAATGACGATATCAGGTTATAAGTGAGTTGTGATGATAATTTAGGGTGGTGAGGGGAGGGAGGGGGGGGGGGGGGGGTGGTGAGGGAAGGGGGCGGTAGGACTGCTGTAGGGGTGAATCCTGGGTCAAACCAGAGGGCAAGGGGCCAGAGCACAATATCCTACATGAGGGCGATGTGTCAGAAAAATGTATATGTAGTCTTTTATATACATGTATCTTTATTTTGTAAAAAAAAAAAAAGAAGAGAAAATTGATATGTAGTAAAACCTGCGTAAAGTGACCACCTAATTAGGGAAACAATAAAAGTGGAGACAGGTGGCCCCTACAGACAGGTTCCATAACATTGTTTTTTTTGTTTTTTTTAATCAGTAGGGGATTACATTCAGTGACCAATATAGACAGGTTGGCTGATTATAGGCAGGTGGACATTAAGACAGGTTTGTCCGTAGTTTTGTACATCTTGCTTTTTTCACAAAAAAGGAGGGGCAAGACTCCAACAGAAAGGGCAATTAAGCCCCCCCCCCCCCCCCCCCCTCCCACACACCACCGCCCCATTAGCTATATGACACTGGAATAGCGAGAGGAAGGGATGTTGGGTAACTTGAGTATGCAGACGATTTGTCAGCAGCACTCTATTTCCAGAGCGCCCTTAGTTCACACTTGAGTCAGCTAGTGTCTGACACTGATGTCTGGCAAGGAAAGGAGGGCCAAGCAAGAAGACATTATTGCGTGATGCGCTTCACCAGAACATGGTCTTGCAACAATTATACATTTAAACCCTAATTATTAAACCATCAACTTCAAAAGGAACTGAAAATAAAAAAGAAAATGACACTGATGTCTGGAAAGGAAAGGAGGGCCATTGCAAGCAGAAGACATTATTGCGTGATGCGCTTCACCAGAACATGGTCTCGCAACAATTATACATTTAAACCCTAATTATTAAACCATCAACTTCAAAAGGAACTGAAAATAAAAAAGAAAATGACACTGATGTCTGGAAAGGAAAGGAGGGCCATTGCAAGCAGAAGACATTATTGCGTGATGATGCGCTTCACCAGAACATGGTCTCGCAACAATTATACATTTAAACCCTAATTATTAAACCATCAACCTCAAAAGGAACTGAAAATAAAATAGAAAATGACACTGATGTCTGGAAAGGAAAGGAGGGCCATTGCAAGCAGAAGACATTATTGCGTGATGATGCGCTTCACCAGAACATGGTCTCGCAACAATTATGCATTTAAACCCTAATTATTAAACCATCAACTTCAAAAGGAACTGAAAATAAAATAGAAAATGACACATATGTCTGTGAAGGAATGGAGGGCCACTGCAATTGCAGAAGACATTATTGCGTGATGATGCGCTTCACCAGAACATGGTCTCGCAACAATTATGCATAATTTAACCCATTCAGGACTGGTCCTGAAAATACTCTATGGAGAATACATGCTTTAGCAAAATCAATCAGTCCTGAACAGGTTAACCCATCAACTTTTTAAAATAACTGAAAATGAGATAGAAAATTACATGTCTGTGAAGGAAAGGAGGGCCAAACATAAGACATTATTGCATCACCAATGATGCTTCACCAGAACATGGTCCCACAACTTAGGTTATTTAAACCATCAAGTTTAAAGGGATAGTATAGTTTTGGTCAAACTGAATGTTAGTAACCAAAACCTACACCATAACATTACAAACTAATAGTAAATAACTCCACCATGCTCGAAAGGTATACAAAATTACAAACGACTAAGTAAAAAGCTAGCTGTTATCATTCAAAAAATGTCACAGGACTTTGGATTGATTTTATATACAAATTCTGTTTCGAAAGTGTTGAAAAGGGTTGAACATATTCAACCAAGGCCTCAATTCTAAGCGGCAGGCAATACTGGAGGCAATTCACTTTCTTATGATTACAAAGAGTAACTCAGAACCTAAATTAAAGATTCAGTAGTTTCTGACGGCTTTCTCCATTTCAGCGAAAATGCGTCATTTTATATAATAACTAAAGTATAAGAGAATATAGATTGCCCCAAAATGCTAAACAAACGTTTGCCACGTTTGAAAAAATTAGTCATTATGCAATTTCGTGGAGTTGATGTCGGCAGCTTTATACTTCAATTCCAGCAATGCTTCTAAAGACATGAGTAAGTAAAGTAAGCTTGCATGATAATAAATTGCCCTCATTAAAACACTTCTAGGTAGGTGAATAACAGTTCAGGGGGGGGGGGGTGTTTTACAAAGATCCTAAGTTGAACTTAACTCTAAGTTGGACCCAACTATTATGGAAAGCCATACATAGCCTTGGAATACAATATAATTATTCAAAAGCAAAAAGAAACAAGAATTGTAGACTTTTCATAAATGTTGCATCAAGAACATAAAATCTCATTGATAATAGAAAATATTGATGATTTTAATCAACATTTTATACCCTTGAAAAAGGACTTTTACAACAATTTTTCAAAGAAACTAATAGCTTTCCATACTTTTTAAATTCCCACTTAGGATCATTGTGAAACACTCCCCTGATAATTGTCTCTGAATGCCCTCTGACTGATCATGAACTCTTGCTATATATTTGTTTCCTGGAGAAACAACAACTGAAGATGAGTTATAATGTTTATTAGCTCTAATACAGGGTAAGAACCTTCCTTAAACCCCTTGCCTATAGATGGGAAAATGGTGGGCCCCGTATTAGCTCTATGGGGATTGCAAAATCAGGTAGGGAACAGGCTACATAATAGAATGTATTCCTTGAACTAGATCAGTCCCGCAAAGAAAAACAACTAAGTAAACAGAATCAAGAAAGCTTAGATTTAATTACTTATTTCTGCCATATTAACCTAATTCTGATAGCGTTTGAAAGCACTTCAGGCAAAACAATTCATTTTCTCATGATTGAATGTCATGATGAGGCAACTCGATGTTGACAGATTTCAAATAAGTCTGGCAGACAAAAATTTATATAACATTTCAAACAAACTATCTGAAGCAACTAATTTAGATATTCTAACAGCAGATGCATTTCTTAGTTAAACTTCATATCATTATTAAATTATAAAACTACAATCAATAAATATATACATACAGCCTTGGAACAATTATTGGCCCAAGCAACAGGAGATTCATTTCTTTGTTGAACTTCAACCATTATTAAACTATACAAGTACAATAAATAAACATATACAGCCTTGGAAAAAATGATTGGACCAAGCATTTTAGAATTTTAAGAACTATTCTGTTACTTTGTACCATCAAAATAATATTAAATACTTGGCAGGCATATATTAAAATGTATCCCTACTGAAAACACACAAATTATGATATAAATATAAATCAAATTTCTATAAATTGGTGTTTGAAAAGTATGTCAATAGCCAAGTATTCAAACCACTCATGTGGATCATAGAGGTCATAGGGGTCACCGATTTCCCTCAGTTTACATCTACTGAAGATAAACCTTAATGAACTATGATTTTACTCTAAATTTTGGACAAACTGTTTTCCATTAAATTCCAAAACAGTTTTCTTTAAACTAGAATTGCAAGGTCTCATTAATGCATGTCAATTTTAAATAAAACAAAGCATAAATATAACATTTTTACAAATGGTAGTAATGGTAGGATGAGGACACAATTAAATGTAAACAGTACTGCAGTTGCATTTTCAGACACACAGGCATGCTCTTTTAAATTTTAAACATTAAATCAACACTTAACATTTGCATGATTAGTAGCTATGCTCTCTTAAATGGGTAAGACATTATGTCTTACCCCATGTTCAGCCAGAATAAGGAACCTTGATGACTGCGGGAGATGGACACCTAGGAGAGGCACAGACTCCTTCAGACCTAGAGGACTCCACGTGGTGAACGGGAACAAAGAGTGAACAAGAATGCATAGGAACTAAGGTACTCTCTGTAATGGGTTAGGCATTGAATCTTACCTCATGTTCAACCAGGATAAGGAACCTTGATGACTGCGGGAGATGGACACCTAGGAGAGGCACCGAGTCCTGCTGACCTAGTGGACTCAAGATGGTGAACAGGAACAGCCTCTCAGCAAGAATGCATAGGAACTAAGGTACTGTCTTCAATGGATTATTAAAGCATTGCATCTTACCTCATGTTCAGCCAGGATAAGGAACCTTGATGACTGTGGGAGATGGACCCCTAGGAGAGGCACAGAGTCCTGCAGACCTAGAGGACTCCATGGGTGAACGGGAAGTCACTCAGCAAGAATGCATAGAAACTAAGGGTCTGTCATCATTGCATTATTAAAGCATTGCATCTTACCTCATGTTCAGCCAGGATGAGGAACCTTGATGACTGTGGTAGATGGACCCCTAGGAGAGGCACCGAGTCATGCAGATCTAGAGGACTCCAGATGGCGAAAGGGAAAAGGCTCTCAGCAAGAATCTGAAAATACAGTCAATATATTATGTTTGTAAAACATGTTGAAAACTGTTTTCTTACATAAAATCATGTGTGTAGTATTGAAAGTATAAACTAAACCGAACACAAAAAGTAACTTCACCCCTAAGCAATCGCCCATAATTTCATAACCAAGAATCGCTTCAAGATTTCGTCTTGCCAATATATCCATATGGTAGTTAGGAAAACAATGTGTACAAATAAGAGGTAACCATTAATCCATGGTTGAGTGAGCACACATTACATACAAAATAGTCATATTTCAAAATTCGCAAAAGTATTATCATCATTACAAATTATTGAGAGCTGGAAAATTAAAAAATGCACTGTTTTACAGTTGCAATTAATGCATTTTACCACATGTGCCATCAAAAAATCAAAATGAATGTAATATCAAACAGCATTGTTTCAAAAACCATGATCAATGCATTCCACCACATGTGCGGATTCACAACAATGAACAGGCACGCGCAATACCTTGTGACTTTTGAATTGGGTCATTTTCTCTTTAATCCGTGCTCATTTAGCCATAAAGTAATGAATATCTCTGAATTTCGCACATATCGAACATAACAACTATGCCAATATTGTGGTAAGAGGACATCTTGAAACAGTAATCGGTTATGAAATTATGGGCAATTGCTTAGGGGTGAAGTTACTTTTTGTGTTCGGTTTATATCATAACACAGGGACACTTACTAACACACACCTCAGGGCTTGGCCCGGCGTTCCAATGGCCACCAGCCTAGACATTTCATTTGGCCAGCATAAACTCTTGTATTGGCCACTGACGAATAAGGATGTATAGATACAACGCACACACCTGTGGAGAAGTCTATCTGGGCCCCATCGCAGAAAGAGATGCAATCGATTGTAAAGTTGCAATTAATTGCAAGTCCGATCGTGTGACCAAATGCGCACATCTGATTGGTTCAAATACGCAAATTTTCTGACTTGCAATTAATCGCAACTTTGCAATCGATTGCATCTCTTTCTGCAACGGGACCCTGATGTGTCACTTTGGCCACCTGAAAGAAAAGCTTTGGGGAGAGCTTGCCTGTGGGGACTCTGCAAGAATATGTGGACACAGAGACAATGTACATAAACCACATCATATTACACTAATACGCTTAATTTGGTGAAGAATAGTCTCAGAAATACTTTTGTTTGATGTTTGAAAGGTAAACAGCTTACTCATTTTTTACATACATGTATGTAAATTGGATTTCATAATCCAGGATTCGAAAAAAGAAAACAAAAATATTGGTCTTTATCTACTTCACTATTATCATGTATGTAAATGGGATTTCATAATCCAGGATTTAAAAAAAAGTATACATATATTGGTCTTTATCTGCTTCACTATCATCATGTATGTAAATGGGATTTCATAACCGCTTGTATACAAAGATCACCTGTATTTAAAGACTGCTTATCTTGATTCTCTAGACTACCTTTCAAACTAAATTAATTCATTATTTAACATACAATTTCTTACGATGAACTGTATTCCTTTTACGCATTATATGCTTGCAGTAACTATTATATGTTCATTATTTGTTTATTGTATGCTTTATAATTTTTTTAAAATGTGGAAAATAAATCAATAAAATAAAATAAAATAAAAATGGAAATAAAACCATATCTATATAATTATTTGAATTTAATGATTTAAGGGAATGTTTCTGTTCAGGCAAAGTTCTATGATTTTTAGAATAAACAAATATGAAAACTTATTCTTCCTAGGTTTTACAAATCTATTTTCCTTTTGCAGAACAACACAATTAATTATTCAGATCCAAACAGAACAATTCCCTTTTAGAATGGATTATTTTGTACATTAATGACAATTAAAAATTGAAAAAGTACAACTCTAGAAAAACATTGATATGAAGAAGATACAGTAATGTTTCAAGAGTTGGTGCTGACAATACCTCTAGGACATAAATAAGAAAACAAACTTGTCACTGCAGGACAAACACTCAGCAAATTAGGGAGAGCATTTTTGTTCATGTCGGAAATTAAATATGGGACTAGTAAATTACGGTACACTTTTGCACTAATCTAGAGGCACTGATTTTCCGTTTTAAAAAAAGGCCTTTTCCGTTTCAGAAAATCTGGAATTCCGTTTTTACCTGCCTGAAAAACGGAAATTCCGTTTTGCCATAGACTTTGTACATGTGAAAAACTGCAAATTCCGTTTACATAGAACTCCATACAAAATTTAATGAGTAGGGTAAAATCATGATTTTCACCCACAAATCATCAAAATTTGGGGGGGAATGTGTCATGCCTGATATCAGGAAGGACTTACCACAGGCCAGAGAGTAAATATCTTTAAAATTCATTTAATAATGATTAATGCTGAGTTGGTTTGGTCGATCACACCGGTTCCCCACCGTCACCATCGGGTCCCGGTTTCGTTTTCTTTGGAACGGGGTCCGAAAAAGAAAGAGGAAAAAAAAAAAAAAAAAAAAAAAAAAAAAAAAACGATTTTTTTTTTTTTTTTTTTTTTTTTTTTTTTTTTTTTTTTTTTTTTTTTTTTTTTTTTCAAATGGTCAATTCCGCGATTTTCCGCGATTTTCCGCGATCGCGGAAAATCAGTGCCCCTACTAATCTCACGTTAGAATCTAAATCTAAACTTTCTCCTAATGCTAAAAAAATCTGACCCTTTTTTTTTTTTAATCCGAGACCCAATCACACAATTACGTGTTGGACGCCAGGACAAAATGTGTCACATATCCTTTGGACGAAAAGCGGGAGGAAGCTGTCAAAATTTTTGCCAAAAAATGTCAACAACAATTTGAAAAATTGTTTGGAAGTAGACAGACAGTTTGCTTTTTAAATTTTTTTATTGAAAGCCGCTCGGGCTGATGAGGCAATTTCGACCTTGAACGGGAGTCATCCGCGCAATCCAAGCGGACGGACGTTAAAATGGTCGATTAAAATGGCAAGCTCCACACAGATCTAATGATGTAATTAGTTAACACTTTTTGGCATGACATGTCTTTTTCAAGTGGAATGGCCTGTAAAACATTTCCTCTTTTGTAAATGCGTTTGGGGCTTGTATTACATCACAAATAGAAAGTTAATTTTAAATATGATTACATCTATCGACGTACCGTTTCAATTAATGAACTTAAAGGTCACATACATTATTCCTCTTTTATTGTATTGTTTATTGCTCAACTTAAAACACTAACAAAAGGTCAGATAATTCTGATTTCCAATCACTTTCAGAGAAATTGCTTTTATTTTTTCCTGTGCAATTTTCATGGCAAAGTTACCCCATGTACGATACTGGATTGAGAGCAGCAAATGTGAATGAAATGCAATTGTTCAAGGGCAGCACATCTGGGACATCGATCAGGTTTAAAATTGGGACTCCATGATTTTTATTCAGGTGCCCATCCCAATGTGCCATAACATCTGAATGATATGATCTATTTTATGTTTTACAACACTTATATAATGTTACTTTTGTTCTATTCACTTCGAATGGTCTTGCTAGCTATTCCAAACTTACAAACTAATGCATTTAATGACAGCTACTTAATATAGCATACAAACTCAATTATGGTAAAAAAGAAGATTCAACTTTGGGAAACATCATGATGCAGCGTTATCGAGAGTGATGACCCTCGTAGTTAATATCCTGCAAATGTATGATGAATTGATGGTTTCGTAAACATTCAGTTCATCAATCATGGATTCTATTGTTGCCCTGGGTAAAAGGGAATGAAAACCAGTCGATTAATGTCACATGGCCATGCACCCTTTCCTAATAAAGCTATAAAGTCACCTATTATACACAAACATCCAACCACCCTCCCTCTCCGTCCCCTCCTTGCTAGCACCCCCCTTCTCTCTACGGCACAGGAAACCAGCAATGAACAAACAGGAAACATCGCCGTGGCAACGCAAATGTTTAACCCTTGTGCTGAGACAGTTCCACTGTCTGTCATGTCATGGATGTTTGGATGGCACCATGTGAGAGGACAGAGGGGAGGGAGAAAGGAAGGTACAGTAGGAGAGGTGTAAAAGGGGAAATAATGATTGGGAAAGAAGAAGAAAGAAGGGGTGAGCAGAGGGAGGGGGAAGGGGGGAGAAAGGAAGGTAGGAGAGGTGTAAAAGGGGAAATAATGATTGGGAAAGAAGAAGAAATGTAGGAGAAAGGAAGGGTGGGCGGAAGGAAGGAAGGGAGAGAGAAAGGAAGGTAGGGGATTTGTAAAGGGGAAAAATGATCGAGAAAGAATAAGAAATGTAGAAGAAAGGAAGGGTGGGCGAAGGGAAGGAAGGGAGGGAGGGAATTAAGGGAGGAAGGGAAGGAAGGGAGGGAGAAAGGAAGGTAGGGGATGTTTATAAGTGAAAAGGGAAGGGGCAAATAAGAAGGAAAAAAATGTATAAGAAAGGCAAGGTGGAGGATAGGGAAGGAAAAAAAGTTAGTTTTAATAGATCAATCCACTGAAGCTTTGTAGTAAATGTTACATCAATGAATGGGAGAAGGAAGGGAGGGAGAAAGGAAGGGAGGGAGAAAGGAAGGTAGGGAGAAAGGAAGGTAGGGATGCGTAATGGGGAAAATGATTGGAAGAAGAAAGGTGGAGGGAAGGGATGGAGAATATTAATTTCTTAGAGAACATTCCACCCAGGTTGGTGCAGTATTGTAGGAGAAACTCATACCTTGTAGTTAATATGTCATATATCATAGGAATGGGGGGGGGGGGGGGGGGGGGGGGGGAGGCAGTAATCATACATTGTCCACCAAAAGTGGATAGCACTTGCAGGAGTCTGAAAATAATTTCATATTATATTATGGTAACCCAAAGTCCAAAATTGATGAAAAAGAATTTCACTCAGGGGAAAACATCACATCTTCAGAGATGCCAACCTCATGACACAAAAAAACAGACTGAATATCCTAAAAAATCTGATTTTGAAGAGAAAAATCAGATTTTCACGAAAACTCGACACTAACACTGGCCCGTTGGCCCAGGCCTTTAAAATGTCAGGAAAATGTTTTACTGGTAAGAACGGGCAAGTAAAATGTTTGCTCTTTCATTAACATTTACAGCCAACCTCAAGGGAGGATTTTTTTTTTTTCACAAAGCCAGTTTGTGCAACAAAAATACTAAGATGGATGTTTGGGTTAATAAAAAAAGTTGGTTCAGTCGATCACACAACATTTTATGAGTTTTAAAAAAGTTATTTTTGCTATTTTCTGACCGTTACTATTGAATGGGGGGGGGGGGAAAAAAAAAATTCATCAAAAAATCGTACTAAATACGATTAAATCGTACTGGTTGGCATCTCTGCAACTTAATTGATGTAACCGAGTAATCAATTAGATTGAGAATATGAAATTCATATTATTTTATTTACTTCCACATGGTATTCTACATAATTACCCCCCCCCCCCCCCCCAAAAAAAAAAAACAAGCAACAACAACAACAAAAAATATGATGACTTGTCTACTAGGTGGAAATAATTAACTAATGTGAAGTGTATCAGGCCCATCAAAGTTGACACTGATACTTGGTAATGACCGTGTGGTCAGATCGGTTTACATTAGATGTTACATTTATGGTTAATGGTGTGCCCAAAATTGATGAGAAAGAATGTATGACAACTAAATCAAAGTAATCAAGTGGTCAATTAGATTGAGAATATGAAATAATATTTCATGTTTAGGGAATGTACTTCCTTCTTCATCAGTACCCCCCCCCCCCCCCCCCCAAAAAAAAAACAAAAAAACAACAACAACAACAACAACAACAACAACAACAACAAAAACAACATATGATGACTTGTCTACTAGGTGGAAATAATTAACTAATGTGTATCAGGCCCATCAAAGTTGACACTTGATACTTGGTAACGACCGTGTGGTCAGATCGGTTTACATTTTATGTTACATTTATGGTTACTGGTGTGCCCAAAATTGATGAGAAAGAATCTAACTGAGCAAAAATGTATGACAACTAAATAAAAAGTAATCAAGTGGTCAATTAGATTGAGAATATGAAATAATATTTCATAATTGGTGAATTAACTTCCTTTTTCATAATTACCCCACCCCCCCCCCCCCCCAAAAAAAAAGACAACAACAACAACAACACCAACAAGCACAAAAACAACATATGATGACTTGTCTACCAGGTGGAAATAATTAACTAATTAATGTGAAGTGTATCAGGCCCATCAAAGTTGACACTGATACTTGGTAATGACCGTGTGGTCAGATCGGTTTACATTTGATGTTCACGCATGGTCACTGCAGGAGATAGGGGCAGAGATCCTATTATAATTGAAGCAAGGATGGGATTACCAATTGCGTTGCCACCCATTGTCTCTTGACTCCGGTCCAAGCGCTCGTTTACTTTTTGCAGGAACTATCAAATTTGCGGAAACCGCGGCGCGGACTGCCAAGTACTCAACAACTGGGAGGATGGCAAAGAGGCAATTGGATTTGCACAATTCGCCCGGAGATGCCAGAATGAGATTAAAGGAGAAGTGGCGTGATCGCCATCCGGGCATAAACACAGACACAACACAGTGAGTCACAATTAAGAAAAAGTAATCACAGCGTCTGACCTGCGATATTACTATTATTGTGTTGAGTTATGCAATTTGGGAATTAGCCGTCTTTCAGTTTGTTTGTGAAACTTATGTAATTGTCCATACATAAAAAGGTCAAGTTTAAAATCATTTCAATGTACATTTAAAAAGTAATCATAGCGTTTGACCTGCGGTATTATTATTGTGTTATGCAATTTGGGAATTAGCCGTCTTTCAGTTTGTTTGTGAAACTTATGTTATTGCCTTTACATAAAAAGGTCAAGTTTAAATCATTTCAATGTACATTCATGTTCTTCAATGTGAAAAAAAAAACTCTTTTTTAAAAACTCGCAAAGCTATCACTATGAAATTTTATAAAGACTATGCCACGTATGAATGGAGGAGTTACTTAATAATAATAATTTCTTTATGAAAGAAAGAACATTTCAATAGCAATTTTAGGGCAGAAACTGACGGATAATGTTTAATATCTATCAAATGCAACAATATTAAATGACAAATTGTGACTTACGGCTGCTAATAAATGATATAGTCACATTTCACTGCAATTGGGATATGGCAATGACCCCCAGTCACAAATGCCTTGTGAATATATTTTTGTTAATGATGTACACATAGGACTATACAGTGTTCACATATGCAAGGACATTTTTAGTGTCTAAATCTTGATTTGTGAAAAGTTTACTTAAAAATGCTTTAATTGACAAACAATGCTTTTTAGCACAAAAATTGTCATCTGACCATGCACTTCCAAAAGCGGGTTAGGTAACCACTTTTGCAGTTGCATAACTTGTTTTGGTTATTTACTTTATATTTCATGCGGTACCATTAGAAAACATTGCAGCCTCCAGTGGTCAGTCAAAACAGATGTTAGTGGTCTCAAAAAATAAATTATTTCCATTATTAGTGATACCTAAAAGGAAATGTACGACTAAAAGTAACATGAATTATGCACTTTAAAGTGAGCAAATTTAAAATGCCAGTATTATTGGTTCCCCTTTAACATCAATACATCCAGCATGATGTAAATGACTCGTTGTGACTTAGGGCTATTCATGAACGATAAGGTCACATTTTGTTGCAGGCGGGAGGGGATGGAATGAATGGCAGAGTGACAGACTGTGGGGGTATAGATGCGTCAACAGGATATTCATCTGTTGTCCATTCAAGATATAGGATATTGCATTTTGTTGATCAATGTTCTTCGGCCTTGTCATTGCATTTAATGGCCTGTTTCGGTGGCATAATGGCATGGTTTAGAGACACTGATTTTCCCCAATTGCGGAAAACGGACGGAAATCATTTGAAACGGAAAATAATTTTGTTTAAAATAAATTGTAAAGATATTTACTCTCTGGCCTGTGGTAATTGTCCTTCCTGATGACACATGACACATTCGCCCAAATTTGGATGATTTATGGGTGAAAATCATGATTTCTGAAAATCAATTAACTACAATGTCATAATAAAAAACGATTTGCACCCTACTCATTGAATTTTGAATGAAGTTCTATGTAAACAGAATTTGCAGTTTTTCACATGTACAAAGTCTATGGCAAAACGGAATTTCCGTTTTTCAGGCAGGTTGAAACGGAATTCCAGATTTTCTGAAACGGAAAAGGCCTTTTTTTTAAACGGAAAATCAGTGTCGCTAATGGTTTATCTAGATATCTCCCATCTCTGCCTCTCTGTCACGTACGTTCACGCACGGTAACTTACGGGCGCGGCCATGTTTATCCACGCAACACGCAATATTTGAATATTCATCTTTTTCCCTTTTTTCTCTTCGCCGTAAAAATACAACTTCATTGATGTGCTTAACCAATCAAATATCTTCGAGCTGTTCAAAAATGAATAATTCATAACGTATCTCATACATATGTAAATTACAAATTATTTCAAATTTTAGCCTCAAAATTGTCTTTGTAATCGATCATAAATCACCAAAAAATACGATAAATATTTCATAAAAATAATTTGGAAGTTTTCCCAGACTAATGTTTGGTATTTTTTTAAAGCTCTGGGTATGAACGAGGGTATGCCGTGTTTACATTTTTGCTTCTATTTTTTCCCTGTAAATTTTGAGCTCACGAATTCTACCGAAATCAGGTAATTTTACACTTTTTTTGCAGCGAAATATGCATCGTTGCATTTAACCGATAATACGCGACAGCAACGTGACAACATCTTTAATTCCATAGTATTACTAACTTAATTAGGGTTGTAGTTAACTAAAATAATGGTTATTTTATTATCTTGCTCGTAACATTTTGAGTTGTACTGATTTCAAGATCACTTCCAAAGCCGCAGAAATTCAATCTCATCGGAACGTTCTTCGTTAATGCGCCCAGAGCGCCCCGTACACAAATGGATCGCACACCGTTACGTTGGAACGATTTTCAGCTGCTTTTGTTCGCGTCAGCTGTTCTGTGGCCAAAAATATCATCAAAGTGATTCTGAATGGTATTAAATCACTATAAATATGTGAGATATCATTTTGAAATCAGCATGGGTGTGAACATAATATTATTTAGTTATTATCTGTTTACATAAATAAAAATTTAAAGTTCTCGAAAATTAAGAAATTAAAAAATTAAATATACATGGCAAATGTTGATTTTTACGGGACTACGACATTGTTTTCTCTATGGCAATGTACGTGCATTGTGCGTGTCTACAAAATATGACTTTGCTCTGAATGTTATATGCTGAGAGTAGTAGGATAAGCTTATAATAAGGGTAATTTTCACTGGTGACATAATATTTTCTCCTAGTCCTATGTCATGACTCGAGAAATAGTTCCATTTTGCTATAAAAAAATAAAACAAGCAAGTTCAGAAACACGTGACTTGCTCCGTGCCACCACAATTTAGCGACAAATGCTCCGCCAACATATGTAAAGCGCTGCTGACAAATGCTTCGCCAACAAATTCAATTTATAGTACTTACAAATACTCTGCCAGAAATTGCTGTATTCAATTTAAAGACTTGTTGAATTAATTAATAATAATAATAAATGAATTGAAAATTAAATACTTCTCTTCGCAGCGTAATGTGGAAGGGTTTTTGCTATTTTGTAAAGACTAAAATGTACCGGTATATAATATGTTTATTCGGATTATGTGATGTCACCGGATAATGTGTTTAAAAGTGTTACCCTAACAATTCTATTAATCGTAAAAATTCTCCTTTTGCGATGCTGACTGGGTGGGGGCACGTGACTCGCATGATAATATCCATGTAGTTATGCCGTTTGCCGTATGCCGTTATGCCGTCTGACGCAGGTCTAAATTAATTAATCAATTAATGGGGAGTTCCTTATCTTATACCGGTTTTAACCCTTTGATTTTAATACGTCACGATTCATGATTTACATTTAAATACATTATGTTTAAATGTAAATCATGAGCTGCATAGGACAGTGTAAAACTTTGTTAGCAATTTGTTTCTGTAATATCCCCACTCCAATAATGAATAATATAGAATGAAACACCACACAACACAAGCATCATTCTGACAATTATTTATTTCAAGCCAAAAAAAATGAAGACAAATTTTATCATAATTAATATTTATCATTTTTATGTCAAACATATATCAGAAAACTTCATATTTATGTTTCACATTACCATCATAAAATATCAATCTCTCAGTCTATTATAACTATAAACTTAAATAGAAACACTAAAAACAATTATAACAAAGTTATTATAGTAATGAAATAGGCCATCCATTCCCGTTTGTCTGGATAGTCATGATAGTGTATTGTCTAATGCGCAATTCACTACACCGAATACAACGTATGGGACTGGGTAAACGGTAGTGCATATGAGCTGTTGTCCAGTTTAAGCCGAAGTTTATGGAAACGTAACTTTTGCAGAAAAAATGGAAGCAAGACTTTGAATGTACAATATTTTCACAGATATATCAAATATTCAGGTAGTATATGTGATTAATCCAGGAAAACTTCAGATTATTAAAAAAAATGAAATTAATGGGTCGTAATTTTCAGATGACAATGACTCACACGATCACGTCTTTTACTAGAAAGGCATCGAGAAATACGGTAATAAAAAAATGTTTCGATCCCTTATTAGTCAAATCTTTTTCTGATTTTAGAAGAAAAATATATTCCCTACGGAATTCCAAAATGAATTTTATCAATTCATCCTTAAACTTTAGAAATATGGGGTAAAACGAACACTTGTAGATTTTATTTTCGTAACAAAATTCATAGTTATATAGCGCCACGCAGTGTTGGCTCACAGCACAGTCCGAAGGAATGGCAGCCACCGTAAGTTAGCGATGTGCGCATTCCGTGAACGTACGTGCTGTGGACTCAAAATCCAAAATTGCGCTCTATATCCCAATCACAGACAAACTGTTTGATGATCGAGTCAATCATGCGTTAATTGCACGTAGAGCAGTTCCGCGACTGAAGTAGAGCGCGGCTATGCACAAATCTATCGCTCATCAAAAAGACACAGAGCGCAAGCAATTACAATATACAGGATCCAATGCAAGCACGTGTGCACGGCGTAGTGGCCGGAGCGATTTCTGCATACAGGATGTGAACGCATGGCGTCGTGCTTGGCCACTAGTACTTTTATATATAGGTCTTATTTGCATGATGTATTAAAGTGTAGCCATAGGCATAGCCATTCATTTCCCAAGTTTAATCATTTTCTAAGAGTCTATATATATGCCAGGAAGAAATTTTACAATGGAGGTTGTGATCTCAAAAAGTAGATGACTCAAATAAAAATGTTTCTGAAATTTTCTCTATAAATGTCTAGGACGATTCTTTGCTCCTATAGCCAGACAAGAATTGCAAAAGTACAAGTTCCAAGTATTTGGTGATGTAATACCAGTGTGTCAACATTAACTAACCGCACATCCTCTTTTTCCAGAAAATGTAATGGAATAAAAGTGAGTGGTAATCAGAGCTCTGTGCTATCAATAAACGATGGACTTGACCAAGGTATACCAACATAGCACAGCTTATGGCCCGGTCAGATATCAACGGATATCGGAAACGTATGCCCAACGAATAGACAATTTGCGAAATCAAATTATCCGGTGATGAAAGTCGTCTCCATTGCTTCATGTACAAAACAAAGAACAACGTACATCACCGGAAAAGAAACGGACAAGAAACGTATAGAACGGATGGAAAATTTAGCTCTCCGTTTGACATCCGTTTGCGCAATCCGTTGATATGTGACCGGGCTATTACAAACTGACAGGAATAAACTACCTAGCTCTATATCAGAATATAATCATCTGTAATAAACATTTTATACTTTCCTAATTCAATGAAAACATTGAACGGCTAAAAGGAAATTAAAATCTTCTCATTTTCAATCTCACTCTCACTTTTTAATTTTCGAACAAAATGCTGTATTCCTCTGGATCGATGACCCCTTTCACACTTCCCTTAAAAAGGGTCTTACAGTGTGAACAGGTTTATAAGCTTCTACAAGTATTTCAATATATTATCAATATCTTCTTCTTCTTTCCTGATTTAATGCATGAGCACAAGTCCAAAGGCTAAACAATTATCCAAATGGGTTATTTTCACTTGCATTTATAATTGTTCCGAACAAAAAGCTATATTCCTCTAGGTGACCCCTTTCACACTAAAAAAAGGGGTCTTACAATGTGAACATGTTTATAAGCTTCTACAAGTATATATATATATTCATAGTCTACAAACATGATATGACTATCATTTAATATCTCAGTCCATCTACAGATATCTCCTTGACTCTCTGAGTCACCTAACCAAGCCTTCCCTATATCAATATCCTTAATACATCCTCCCAAATTTAGATACAGCTCACTTCTCTCCTAAATCATCAATCTTTTCATCCTCGAATTTCCAGGGAGTTCTCTCATTTCTTCCCTGCAACAAGTTATGATTTCCACCTGATCACCGTTGTCCCCCGATGGTTTCCCATTTTCTTCTCCGCGTGCATCCCACTTCCACACCTGTGACATCTCAATTTTCATCCTCCCTACACAAACATCAAACTTCTCAAAGCGGTAATCTTATAACTGCTCCCCATAATTTGTAGCTCATGATCCTCTGGATCGATGACCCCTTTCACACTTCCCTAAAAAGGGTCTTACAATGTGAACAGGTTTAGAAGCTTCTACAAGTATTTATACTCATCAATATATTATCAATATCTTCTTCAGCTTTCCTGATTTAATAAGAATTTTGAAAGGTAAAAATTAATCAAAATCGATTATTCCACCTGCATTTTATAATTGTTCCAAACAAAAAGTATATTCCTCTAGGTGACCCCTTTCACACTAAAAAAGAGTCTTACAATGTGAACATGTTTATAAGCTTCTACAAGTATATATATTCATTTCTAAAAACATGAATATGACTATATCATTTAATATCTCAGTCCATTTACAGATATTTCCTTGACTCTCTGAGTCACCTAACCAAGCCTTCCCTACATCAATATCCCTTACATCCTCCCAAATTTAGATACAGCTTAGATACAGCTCACTTCATCCTCGAATTTCCAGGGAGTTCTCTCATTTCTTCCCTGCAACAAGTTATGATTTCCACCTGATCAGCGTTGTCCCCCGATGGTTTCCCATTTTCTTCTCCGCGTGCATCCCACTTCCACACCTGTGACATCTCAATTTTCATCCTCCCGCACAAACATCAAATTTCTCAAAGCGGTAATCTTATAACTGCTCCCCATAATTTGTAGCTCATGACCCCTAAAATTCTTGTCAGAAATCTAAACACTCCCCCCCCCCCCCCCCTCCCATCACATACAATTTCTCAAAGCAGTTATCTTATAACAGTTCCCATAATTTGTAGTTTATAATATTACCCCTAAAATTCTGATCACAAATCCAACACCCCCCCCCCCCCCCATCCTCATCCATCAAATTTCTCAATGCTGTAATCTTATAACTGCTCCAATAATTTGTAACTTATGACCCCTGACATTTTTATCATGAATCCAACACCCCCCCCCCCCCCCCCACCCCCCTTCCCTTTCCTTCTCTTCCATGACTGTAAGTCTGAAGTATCTCATAAATTGGCTCAGTTCAAAAGATCATTGAGTTTATCATCTTAATTGTCATAAAAAAATAATATCTTTCTCACAATCAAACTATAAACATAAAACCAACAAATTTTATGAGTGGAAAATACAAAAATTCTGATTTATCTTCTAATGTTTTGACTTTTTAAATAATAATAATAATATGGAATATTTATATTGCGCAATATCCACCTAATAAGGTGTTCAAAGCGCATTGGAAAAGATAGTTTATAATAATGAAACGAAACAAGAATGAAGGGAAGAAAGAAGGTCTACTTTTGCTGTTTGAAACAAATGATATTTCAACCTGTCCTTAAATGTGTCCAAGGTGCCACTATTCCAAATAAAAACTTATTCCATAATATTTGTTTATTGTACTACTGTTAACTGATATTGTGCTTTCTGCTCTTTGTCCAAAATCTTAATACAATATCACATTTCAAAACACATTTATTACAAACAGATAATTCCCATGTTTTAAACAATAGAAAATCATCAAATTACCATCCTGCTCATATAACTTGACTACTTAACCCATCAAGGACGAGAGCTATTTTAAGGCATAATTGATCATTGTTTTCCTCTACAAATTGGCAAATCCTAAATTTTGTTGACCAATCAATGACATAAAAATAGGTGGAAAATATTTAGTAATGACCATTTAAGACAAATATGAAGTGACTTTGCCGCAAAGTTGCCAATTTGAACGCCAATATCTGTTTTTTAAATATCACAATGTGTTGCCAATTTAAGGATTTTTCTAAATTATAGTGATTTACGCAATAATAAAAATCATAACAAAATAACTAAAGCAGGTAGAGTAACAAAATAGGGCTCTAAAAATAGAGGAATTTATGCTCTTTCTTCCTGTACACTTCACATAACTAGTCTTCTTCTTGTTTAAGTGTAGGACTACCAAACCACAAATATGTGGGCCTTAGGCACTGATAGGACAAATACCAAGACCCATACTATTTTTTTTCTATTCTGTTTGTCTTCTGCCCATCATCTTTTTGTTTTGAATTCTTATTCTAATACTGCACATAAAATACATCATTAATTATTCTAAAGGCTAATAATAATCAATATCTCAAAAACATAGCTTTTAAATTACAAGTATAATTCATTCTTTGATTTATGGATATATATATTTCTGAATGTGCTTTCAATCCTTGCATGGCCCTGTTGCAGAAAGAGATACAATTGATTGTAAGTCAGACGATTTGCAAGCTTCAACCAATCAGATTTGCGCATTGATCTGACTTACAATCGATTGTATCTCTTTCTACAACCAACGGGCCAAAGACTTCCTAAATGTAACAGGAAACTAAACAAATGTAATACGAGACCTAAATGTTGCAGTGATAAAATAAAAAGGATTTATAGTGGCCTTGTATTTTCCTGGAATTGTCCCCACAGCTTCCTACATAATGTCACTCCCTGCGTCCCTACAAGATAATTCCCCCTTCCCCAACATGACCATGAATTTAAACCTCTCTTTATTCATATTTTCTCAAAAGTTAAATGAGTCTCTCTTTATTCATATTTTTCTATTAAAACAAAACATTCAAATCTCCCTTTATCCATATTTTTCTCAACAAAACATTTAAATCTCTCTTTATTCAAATTTTTCTCAAGAAAACAATGTTCAAATCTCTTTTTACATATTTTTCTCAAGAAAACATTTAAATCTCTCTTTATTCATATTTTTCTAAAAAGTTCAATCTCTCTTCAATAGTCATATTTTTTCTCAACAAACCCAAGATCAGATCCATTAAACTCATCCCTTCCTTATCCTGTTTACAGTGGCCTTTCCTTCCTCACATATATACAGATTACAGACTTAGGCCACATTTAACAATTACTTTTTAAAAATTTATTCAATATTTTTCAAACTGATGGCAAAATATGAATTCATTTTTCTTCTCAAAAGATGAAGCTTCATACATATTGAACACACCCCTTCCCTTTCCTGTGTTTATAATTGCTTTTCCTTCCTCACTTTATACACACTAAGGCCACATGTAACACTCACATTTTAATAATTGATTTAGTATTTATCAAACTGATAGTAAAATATGTATTCGTATTTTTTCTTTAAAAATGAAGACTTATACGTTTGAAGGGATAGTTGAGTTTTGGTATAGAGGGCGCTACACAAAATAATTTTTTTGTGAGATAATGAAAAACTGAGTATCAAATTTGAAAGAGCATACAATTATAATGACAGAATAAACTTAATTTGATCAAAATCCGTTCAGAAATGGCTGAAATATCCATAAACATAACCATTTGCAATACTTGTGGGGCCCCACATTTATTCGATAATTTTGAACCAGCCGTTAAATTTTTTTTAAATGCTTCCTCTTTTCAAAAATGTCCAAAAGAAGTTTTTAAATAGTTGTTGATTATCTCTCTATCTAATCAGTATTTCAACAAAACATTACATGCACAATATTTTATTTAAAATGGTTAAAAACAATGAGTAATAGAGAGCACCCTGTTGAGTTTCAACTGCTCTTTTTAAATGATAACAGGCTTTTTACTTGGTCATTTACAATTTTGTATTCCTTTCGAGCATGGTAGAGTTGTAACTATTAGTTTGTTATGTAATTGTGCCGGTTTGGGTTACTAAAATTCAGTTTGACAAAAACTGTACTCTCTTTACCAAAACTCAACTATCCCTTTAACTCATATTTGTCCTTTCCTGTGTTTATTGCCTTTCCTTCCTCACTTACACAGACTAAGGAACACATATTCAATATTTACCAAACGGATGGTAAAATATACATAGTTGGCATGTTTACAAATAAGAGTTGCTTATTTTTAAAAGTTTTTCTCCCCATGAAGATTAATAATTTCATGAAGCAATCCAAAAATATTACGTTTCTCAATTATCCATGATGAAATTGCTATGTTGAGGTTACCAGTAAAAAAGTAAAAAATGGTATTTTGAGAATAAATTTGGGTGAAAACATTTATTTTTTTAATTACCCAAGGTTATTTGAGGAAATACTGCTGTCTTTACTAATGAATCACCATCCCAGTTCTTTGCATAATTATCTTATCACTTTAATTCTAACCATTTAAACCCATACATGCATTCATAATTTGAGATAGGAAATGTGTGTGGATCAGAAAAGTGCACAGGATGCTTCTGTCTCTTCTCTTGGTTTTCTGTCCCTTCAAGGAATTGTCATTTTATTTCTCCTTACGAAAAGGCAAAATGAGGCTTAAAGGGATCTATAGTTACTTTGTTGACATGTGAAAAAACTGGTAAATGGTTGATCAAATGTGTATTTCTGTGATCTGATATGTCCACTGAGTGATGTGTGAAAATTCATGGAAAATTAATGCCATATGACTGAGTAAATGAGCAAAAATGTACTGATATTCACCAACTCATTGCAGTGACTTAATTTGTACGCAGTTATAATTATCCAGTAGATAATTATAAATCTGAACACTTTGATCATACATATCTTTATAACAGAAGAGAAATTTGGAAAACGAAAGCTGTTCCATGCTTCTACATCACTAGGAGCCTTTGCGGGAGCAGTTGCCTCAATCGGCAATTAATGGGACACCTCACCGGTTCCCCTCGACTCTATGTCCTGACTGATGGACCCTGTCGAGTACCCAAGTAGAAGTAGAAGTAGAAGTAGAAGTATATAATGGATAATACAAATACAATGAGGTATGTGAGAACCGCTAGAGTTCCAAGTAAGTAAGTAAGTAAGTAAGTTTTGAGGATCCTTTAACGGGATCTAGTAACTTTGTTGATAAGTGCAAAACGTGATGAGTGATTAATACAATGTGTATTGGGAATTAGGTGTGATCTGATATGTCCACAAAGTAATGTGTGAAAATTTCACGTTAATTGGATGTTTTTTGGCTGAGATATGAGCAAAAAAGCAAAGTGATATTAACTCATTGCACTTACTTTGTACATGGATGAAATTATCCCGTAGACAATTTCATACAGACACACTTCAATCGTAAATATCTTTTGAACGAAATGGAAATTTGAAAAACCGAAACCTGTCCTGTGCTTTTATTGTTAATACATGTATAAGAGAAAATTTGAAAAACCAAAACCTGTCCTGTGCTTTTATTGTTAATATGAATATGATAAGGTATGAGAGAACCACTAGAGTTCCAAGTAAGTTTTGAGAATTCTGACAATGTTACAAAGTCCCTTTATTGAAGTCAAATATAGCTTAAAATATTTATTATTCACAGTGATCTCACTATTTCCACAGGGTCTCATAGGTTACCCTTCTGGGCCACATCAATTAACCAATTATGAATCATGATTTTTTGTTTTATTTACAAAAAAAAAAAAAAAAAACTTAAATATTCAATTTAAGGAAAGGAAATTACTACTGTCAGCGGTTGAATAAACCAAACAAGTTTGGGGTAAGTTTGGTCATCTGTAGCCATCTTACAGTACACTATACACCAAAACGATGAAGAAAGAAGCTTCCCTTTTCCGGAAGCCCACAACTTTTCCCCCCTATTTAGTCACTGAATTAATTCTAATGAGCAGTTACTTATTGCGTGCTAAAATGCCTTAAACCTAATGGGGAATAAGAATGGGGAGTAGGGACTTTGTACTTTAGGTGAATCGCAAACTTACAACTGCAAAAACAAACAAAATCGCAGAGGAACGGGGGAAATAAGACAGGCCTTTGGGAAGAGAAAAGGAAGATGTCATCCCTCTCAAGATACTGACAGATAATACAAGATGACTGACAGAGAGAGAGAGAGAGAGCGGGGCAAATACACACCCCATTCATACTTGCATCTAGCACTGGCTCGGCACTGGCTTAAGCAAGTGCTGAGCCACTGTTTGCGCATGTATGAATGGATTTGTCTAGCCTCAGCCTTGGCTTGATCGGCCTGGCATTATCGTGAGCCAGGACGGGAGGTGGATTACACAGATGCCACACCACGCTAAGCCACTGTTTGCGCAAGTATGAATGGAACAGTGCCTAGCATAACTCTGCGCGTGCGCATTGCGGTCTTGCTCTATCAGCCCGCGTGCTCTGCACACAGACTTAGCACAGCCATTGTTCCGTGACAATAGGGGTGAACTAGGTGATTTTTAATACAACTGCCAAGGTCGTATTGCGCATGCCCAGATCTAGCATCCTAGGCTAGGCCAGGCCAGTGTTCCATTCATACTTGCGCGATACTTGTCCAGTGTTGATGCCTAGTATGAATGGGTATAGACATCTTATCCCAGGCAAGTGCTAGATGCAAGTATGAATGGGGTGACAGTGAATGAGTGGCGCAAAGTCTTTGAGGAAATAGCCCAGTGTCAAGAGTATATATTGTTATGGTATAACTATTTTTAAATTATTTTTTATTTTAAATTTTTTATTTTCAAAATGTGACCAATACAATTACTTGAGCGTCAAATCCAAAATTACAAATTATTTGCTGTTATCAGAGATGCCAACCTTCACAAACCAAAAAAAGTATTCTGAGAGGTAAAAACAGTATTTTCAACCAAAAAAAAGTATTTTTAGAGCAGCCAACCTCTAAGGTAAACAAAATCATATTTTGTTCGCGAAGCCAATTTGCGCAGCAAAAATACTCTTTACGTTTTCAATAATATAAAAATTGGTTCAGTCGATCACACAGCGTTTTTATGAGTTTCTTTTGTTTATTTGTGATATAATATTTAAAATATGTTACTTTTAGTAATAGTTTAATAGGGTTAATTCTTTTTGCCATTTTCAGACCGTTACTATAGGGTGGGGGGGGGGGGGGGGGAAATAGATAGAAACACGCTACAGACTGTATTTCTTTCACACCATTTTTTCAAAATTTCCTTTTTACAAAATATATTAGTTGATGAATATTTAGTAAATAATTTACAGCGCTAATGATTTGTAAGCAAATTGTTAACCCATTCCCTACGAGCTTCTGAAATCTCCATAGACTTTGTACACAACCCATCCAGTTCCCGTAGTCAAAGGGTTAATACAGCAGACAGACTGTTAATATTTTAGATAGAAACACATTACTGACTTAAAACAAACAATTACTTTTAAAAAATAACAACTTTTTTCACAAATAGTTTGTGATGAATAATTCGTAAATAATTTACAGCGCTAATGAACCATAAACAGTAAGTTAATACAGCAGACGATGGACTGAACTCTACTTTAATAGAAGGAGAAGAAAAACCACAAAACGGGAAAAGGAAATTCCAGACAAAGCGTGGAAAGCAGATCGATCGATCTCTTTATTTTTCTGTACTTTCTCTTTTAATTTACCCACTGATTAGTCAAAGTGGTATGATCATTTTAAACTTCATTAGCGATTCACTTATTCAAATTGACAGCCAAAGTACAACTTGGTGTAATTGTACACCATCATATGATAGCAATTAGACTAACACATCAGTCACTTTTTGTGGTCTATTCTGTATTTTGCAGAACTTGTCTTGTGTTCTTTCAAGTTAATAATTTGCCACAATTTGTGCATCTATTGAATTGTATTTTTGTTAGGTTTCCTCACGATTGCAAATCTAAATACTTGCATATTGAAGCATTAGTTTTTTCTTACATTGTACAAAAGAATTACCTGGGCAATAGACCGCTTCTGTAATGTATGCAAATAATATGCGTATGACGTAAGACTCTCCGTTGGCAAGCTGAACAATAGTAACTAGGTCCGGCAAGCTAGGTTTGCCGGAGCTTGCCGGACATAGTTACTATTGTTAAGCCTGCCAACGGGGAGTCTGACGTCCTACGCATAATATTTGCATACATTACAGAAGCGGTCTATTGCACCCTCTTCAGTTCCAGCCATGTTTGATTGGTCAAACAGTCCTGACTCTCACCCACTCACAGTTTATTTCATTGTTTTGTGTCTCCGCCTCCTTTTCTCTCTCCCCCCCCCCCCCCCCCAATCCATGTGTCGTTTTGGTACTCTGTTGTCTCTATGTAGTAACTGTCATTTGCCCCGACAAATATCCTGCTATAGGATTGAAAGCTAGGCTTTATACGACTCTCAAAATAATTACTGTCTAAATAAGAACATTCAAACATAAAGTAGTTACTTTTTGGGTAAGGGTGCCAAACATGTTGATATGTTTTTTAGCAGAAAAGAAATGGAAATGATCATAAGAAATATCATATTAAAAGAGCATGTATTTCAACAGACACGGGAGGAAAAAAGAAGTTTCTCCATGATCTCAAAATGTCATGTCATGTCATGTCAGCTTTTTAAAAATGTTAAATAAATCATCACAATTTCCTTCCCTGTATTGAAAGGAAATATCAAATGAATGTCAAAATAGATAAGTAATACATTTCTCAGCAAACATTTTGTTTGAATATATATGTAGTCACTTGTGATTACCAGAGCGCTGATTTGATACAAGAAACTAAAAAACATTTAAATTGGAACTGACAATATTTGCATTATTACTGTCATCATTCAAAGAACTCATTTCACCTAAAAAATAATTTTTAAAAACAGAAGAAAAGCATGCAAAATTAACCTTCAATGTATCATTCCATTCTCAGAACACTATGAGAAAATATGATTGAACAGAATATCAATCCATCGCATATGAAAACTAGTCTTGATTCAGACACACAATAACTTTGGGATTATTACTTTCTGCCCATAATAATATGCCTATCACATTAAACTACAGTAGGCCCTCAAGTTTGCAAAAGTATCTACATTATCTACTCTGAATTCAGGTTCAGAAATGGGTGCCCAGAATGATTCAAACAGAGTTCCTTATACATGTAGCTCTATGTGTGCCTATGAAGCACCTTGCTGGAATGCTCTCCAGGGGGTGGAAGAGAGCACTTTCTGTGCTGACTAGATTACAGTGTGTATCAGTTGACCGGATGCTTAATAATGATGATTCCCAGCGAGTATTGAAAGATTGGACACCCTCTACAGTATCTCTCTATATCATCATCATCACCATCGTCACCTTACTCCTAATCACCATCATCTCAGGTTATCATCATCATCTTCATCTTCATCATCATCTTCATCATCATCATCATCATCACCATCGTCACCTTACTCCTAATCATCATCATCTCAGGTCATCATCATCATCTTCATCATTATCTTCATCATCATCATCACCATCGCCATCGTCATCATCACCATCACCGTCACCGTCACCATCACCGCCACCACCACCGACATAGTCATCGTCGTCATCATCATCATCTCAGGTCATCATCATCATCATTATCACCATCATCATCATCATCATCATTATCATTATCATTATCATTATCATCATCATCATCATCTCAGGTCATCATCATCACCATCACCATCACCATCATCACCATCATTATCACCATCACCATCACCATCACCATCATCATATGAGAAGATTCATACTCTTATTTGTGTTAATATATTTAATATCATTATACTACCTAAATATCATTTGATATTTAAACATTCAGGTTCACTTTGAAAATGGGGCAATTCTCCAAGTTACAAATCTCAATTCTCTAGAGCATAATTCAATCTTAGAGGGGAAGATAACCTTAGGTCTCTTGACCTTTTTACGCCTCTGTCAATGTTTAAACTTTATGGCTGATCATTCTTTCAGTCCTTAATTTCATAAGTTAATTTATCTGCACATCAACATTTTTTAACCTTGTTTTATGGTTTGCAACCTTTCCAATCGGAAAAACGCCCACTACATGCCATTTGACAATCTACTGCACGTAGGTCATTTCATTGCAGCTGTACTAGAGAAAATGTTAAAATACATTGTTTGGTGTTTTTATTTATTCATTTATATTGGAACAAAATAAAAATCCATTCATCAGCAAATATGATAATGACATATCACCTTAGTTGTGTGGTTTTCTTTATCTGTCACTAATGTCTGGTCTACAAGCCCCCAATTTAATCAGATTATATGTCTCAGATTAGTGCTGAGTTATTCTGTTTATTTTCACTCAATGATAAACTATGTCTTCAAACGTTTTTAAAAGTTTAAACATTTCAAATCTTTCTTTTTTTTCTCCCACCCTATAGTAATGGTCGGTAAACGGCAAAAAACGTAATGTGTTGATGCCTGAATTGTAGAAACACAAATCTATATTCTTAAAGGTGATTTTCGAGTTTAACTTGAAAATCACCTTTACAAAATTAGATTATTTTTTTACAGGCTAGTTTACATGGTTTTCTAAACATTTAAACATATAAATAACGTTTAAACATTTAGTAAATGTTTTGACTTATCACTAGTTTATATATTGATTTAATACTAGTATTAACAATTTACAAGACACTAATGTTGAACTTGGAGGGAAAAAAATAACACTTTTAAAGATAGTACTTGAGGAGATATTTCATGAAAAAAAATTAAAGGGAAAATGGAAGTGTTCTAGTTTGGTATTTGGGAACTCTTTATCGCATCTTGATCTAATGCTAAGATTGAGATTACTTTATAAATTTGTATTAACGTTTATTTTGACTGAGGAAAACAACACACGTCTGCGGACCCAAAAAGCACGAACATGCAGGAGCTAGTAAAAAAAAAAAAAAGAAGAAGAAGAAGAAGGAAACAGAAACTGCATGCTGATAATTGTCAGGTTAAGAGCAGAAGAGGTGACATATTATGTGACCTCTTTACCCCCCTGGGGAGAAGGGGGTTGTCTTCAAGCCTTTGTCACATATATCACCAGATAATCACCAGATAACGCCCGGGGGAGAGCCAAATTATATCAATCCGATCGTATGCATTTCTTGTCCGTTTCTTGTTTTTGCAAATTTATGCATTCCTTGTCAGCTAGGCGATGTATGTAGTCCTATCCGGTGGAATGTTTTGTGCATGAATTGCTATGGAGGCAACTTTCAGCACCGGATAATTTGATTTTGAAAATTTTCTAATCCATTGGGCATCCGTTTATGCTACTGGGTGATATGTGACTGCACCATTACGTTGCATCAAAGATTCATGGGGCCAGCTAGAGTACCTGTTTTACATCTGTATACTGATGCAATATAATTCACCAAGTCACATCCTATATTTTAATATGTCCCACATTTTTCAAACATAATACTTTAATCATTGTCTCATTCATTCATGTTAAGAATGAGACCGGAGAAACGAGACAACACCTTTCAGATTTAATACTGATGTGCACATATGGTGCAACGTATTGATGATCAGTTCCTCCCCCCCCCCCCCCCCCCCCCCTCCCCAGGGAGAAGGGTGGTCTCTATGTTGCATGGAAGATGCACTGAGTCACATCACATGTATCCTATATTAAATAATGTCCCACATTTTTCAAACATACTTTAATCATTGTCTCAATCATGTTAAGAATGAGACCAAGGGCTAGGAGACAAGACGACACCTTTCAGATTGAATACTGATGTGTACACATATGGTGCAACGTATTGATGATCAGTTCCCCCCTCCCCGGGGAGAAGGGGTGGTCTCTATGTTGCATGGAAGATTAATGGGGCCAGTACTTGTACCTGTATCTGTTTTACATCTGCACTGATCGATGCACTGAGTCACATCCTAGATATTAAATAATGTCCTACATTTTTCAAACATACTCTTAATCATTGTCTCAATCATGTTAAGAATGAGACCAAGGGGACAAGACGACACCTTTCAGATTGAATACTGATGTGCACACATATGGTGCAACGTATTGATGATCAGTTCCCCCCTCACCGGGGAGAAGGGGTGGTCTTAATGTTGCATGGAAGATTAATGGGGCCAGTACTTGTACCTGTACCTGTTTTACATCTGCACTACTCGGTGCACTAGCTGAGTCACATCCTATATTTAATGTCCCACATTTTTCAAACATACTCTTTAATCATTGTCTCATTCATGTAAAGAATGATCAACCGGAGACGAGACAAATACTTTTCAGAATGCATAATGTGGGCACATGATGCAACATGTTAAAGGGATCTATATAGTAACATTGTCATAATCAACAAAACTTACTTAGAACTCTAGATAGCAGATCTCACAGTACCTGTACCTGTTTTATATCTGCACTGATCAGTGCACTGAGATAACACATCCTATATTTAATGTCCCACATTTTTCAAACATACTTTAAACATTGTCTCATTCATGTTTAGAATGATCAACCGGAGACGAGACAATACTTTTCAGAATGCATAATGTGGGCACATGATGCAACATGTTAAAGGGATCTACAGTAACATTGTCAAAATCGACAAAACTTACTTAGAAATCTAGCAGGTCTCTCATACCTCTTTGTATTTGTATTACCATGGAAGCATGGAGCAGGTGTCAGTTTACCAAATTTCCTTTTCATCAGAAAGATATTTACGATTGAAGTGTTCAGATTTTAAATTATCCACTGGAAAATTATAACTGTGTACAAGGTCAGTGCAATGAGCTAGCAAATATCACTTTGCATTTTTTGCTCATTACATGGTCATATAGTTCCATTAAACTTGAAATTTGTACACATCACTTTATATTGGACTCTAAAACCCTGTCTTAATCCAAAAAAATAGTCGCGGTGACGTCCTGATGTTATCTGGATGAGATCCTACACCGTTTCAATTAAGACGCTCCAATCGGGATAACATCAGGATGACATCCTGACGACATCAGGGTGAGTTTCACCTTAGTCGGGTCAGGGTGATAGCGCGGTAACGTCCTGACGACATCCGGACGACATCCTGATAAACGGACTATTAGGCCGCGCGCAGAACGTTACCCGGGTAGATGACGTCATGGCTGTGAACAAAAAACACAGCGCGCGCACCGATACTCCGTGTCGCCCCAGCTGTTCGCGTGATGAGGGAGGTGCGGTTGTTATGGTAACCTACCCGAGTGAGGATTTTGCGGATGCTTGATTAAGACTATGTCCGAAGGCTCGCCGCGTGTTTTACGACCTGACCCCCTACTGTTTCTCATCCACTTGTCGCTCAGGTAAAATCGAGGTGAGGTTTATTTTTCCCAATTAAGACGGGGTTTTCGAGCTCTGCAATGCAAGTTGCGCTCTATAAATATCTATTATTATTATAATTACATGAATCATGAAATCAAACCCTGCATTTCCTAGTCAGGTATCTCAACCTCTCCGCTCCCTTTCCAGAATCCATCGAAAGGGAAGAACTGATAAACACTTTTTAAGACAAATCCTAATTGAAACATGTACAAACATGTATGATAAGATCAGATATCGAAAATTTAGGCCCTATATTGACTCTCATTTTATTACACAGGCATTAGTATAGTAGATAAGCAGTTTTCAGCAGTATTTTTGCATCAAGATCAGATATCCAACGACTATGAAATTGAAATGCTGCATGTTCAGGAAACAATAGAACATGACTTTATGGTCAAAGGCTAGAAGTGCTTGACAGTTTAATCGCTAACCTTGGGATTGCGATTTGTTGTTTTGTTTATATGTATTTTTTCATTTATGCCAACCAAGTGAAAATCAAGAAGATAATTAGTTTAACCACAACATGGTTTTGGATAAGAAATATGAGTAAAGATTATTGATCTTGGTACTTCACAGTATAAGCAGACGGTTAAATAATGTTAATTAATCAGTTTGGGGCAAACATGGGGAAATGAGAAGAACTGATAAACACATTTTAACCCTTTTACAACGCCATTTGATATACTGCTTCAATAGCTATATGAGATTATTTTACGGACCGGTCAAGTTACCTCATTGGGCGCGCACAAAAGAACCGATCGATATCTGGTTGACCATGGCATTGTATTCGCTTCTATTCAACCTAGCGTGAGTTCGCTGGTCAAGTAGTACACACAATAGAGGCGATCGATATGCATGATATAGGCTCAGCGAAGTGAAAATCTGTCCGAAAACTGTGAACTGGCTTGTATGTGTTTGTATACGAATATCCTGAAAGTAGACTTGTGTATTACCATGATAAAATTGTAATAAAACAATAATCACGCAACTAGAGTCGGAGAAACTTGATATACATGTAGCCAAGGGTTCAATCTTTGCATTCAGCCAAATAATATTGTACTTACAAGATGCATACATGTATGTTTATGCAATTAATATAGCCCTTGCTCGGAACCGAGAAATCTCGGTTCCCGTATATGAGTAGGCGCATCAGGAACCGAGAATTCTCGGTCCCCGTAGTGATCGGGTTAAAAGACAAATCCTAATGATGTACAAACATGGATGATAAGATCAGATATCAACGATTATATCCTTCATTAGTGAAATCCTGTTTAGTGATTGGTCTACATAGCGTCATGGGACCAAACATAGCATTGCTATGATGTTGAAAACAAAATGCCAATGGAAAAAAATGTGCTATACAGTGACGTCATTCATGGTATAGTGCACTATACCATGAAAATGACGTCAGTATAGACGCCGGGTGATCATATTGCTATTGATTTTTCACAAAATATCCATAGAGATGCGTGTTATAAAAGCTTCTCTGCGAGCGGAGGACTTGTTTTAGCTTGCGAAAGATGCTCAACGAGATTTCCCAAAGAGTAATTTTAAAAGAAATTTTACAGAATATTTTCACCCGTGAATATTAATAAGTTCCAAAGAATATTCTAGAGATGCATTTCATGTATAACATGGCGGTATTCGAATTTTAAAATTCCGAAAATGGTGCACATTTGGCACCATTGTCCTGCTGTGGTTGTGACAGTAATTCGTCATTCAACAATTAACTTCCAGCGGTGCACTGCATTAGCTGTATGTGTAATGTATGAATAACTATTTTCCCCATTCAATTACATGTGTGTATGTAAAGCGGGTTAATCGAGCTCTGCAATGCAAGTTGTGCTCTATAAATATCTATTATTATTATAATTACATGAATCATGAAATCAAACCCTGCATTTCCTAGTCAGGTATCTCAACCTCTCCGCTCCCTTTCCAGAATCCATCGAAAGGGAAGAACTGATAAACACTTTTTAAGACAAATCCTAATTGAAACATGTACAAACATGTATGATAAGATCAGATATCGAAAATTTAGGCCCTATATTGACTCTCATTTTATTACACAGGCATTAGTATAGTAGATAAGCAGTTTTCAGCAGTATTTTTGCATCAAGATCAGATATCCAACGACTATGAAATTGAAATGCTGCATGTTCAGGAAACAATAGAACATGACTTTATGGTCAAAGGCTAGAAGTGCTTGACAGTTTAATCGCTAACCTTGGGATTGCGATTTGTTGTTTTGTTTATATGTATTTTTTCATTTATGCCAACCAAGTGAAAATCAAGAAGATAATTAGTTTAACCACAACATGGTTTTGGATAAGAAATATGAGTAAAGATTATTGATCTTGGTACTTCACAGTATAAGCAGACGGTTAAATAATGTTAATTAATCAGTTTGGGGCAAACATGGGGAAATGAGAAGAACTGATAAACACATTTTAACCCTTTTACAACGCCATTTGATATACTGCTTCAATAGCTATATGAGATTATTTTACGGACCGGTCAAGTTACCTCATTGGGCGCGCACAAAAGAACCGATCGATATCTGGTTGACCATGGCATTGTATTCGCTTCTATTCAACCTAGCGTGAGTTCGCTGGTCAAGTAGTACACACAATAGAGGCGATCGATATGCATGATATAGGCTCAGCGAAGTGAAAATCTGTCCGAAAACTGTGAACTGGCTTGTATGTGTTTGTATACGAATATCCTGAAAGTAGACTTGTGTATTACCATGATAAAATTGTAATAAAACAATAATCACGCAACTAGAGTCGGAGAAACTTGATATACATGTAGCCAAGGGTTCAATCTTTGCATTCAGCCAAATAATATTGTACTTACAAGATGCATACATGTATGTTTATGCAATTAATATAGCCCTTGCTCGGAACCGAGAAATCTCGGTTCCCGTATATGAGTAGGCGCATCAGGAACCGAGAATTCTCGGTCCCCGTAGTGATCGGGTTAAAAGACAAATCCTAATGATGTACAAACATGGATGATAAGATCAGATATCAACGATTATATCCTTCATTAGTGAAATCCTGTTTAGTGATTGGTCTACATAGCGTCATGGGACCAAACATAGCATTGCTATGATGTTGAAAACAAAATGCCAATGGAAAAAAATGTGCTATACAGTGACGTCATTCATGGTATAGTGCACTATACCATGAAAATGACGTCAGTATAGACGCCGGGTGATCATATTGCTATTGATTTTTCACAAAATATCCATAGAGATGCGTGTTATAAAAGCTTCTCTGCGAGCGGAGGACTTGTTTTAGCTTGCGAAAGATGCTCAACGAGATTTCCCAAAGAGTAATTTTAAAAGAAATTTTACAGAATATTTTCACCCGTGAATATTAATAAGTTCCAAAGAATATTCTAGAGATGCATTTCATGTATAACATGGCGGTATTCGAATTTTAAAATTCCGAAAATGGTGCACATTTGGCACCTTTGTCCTGCTGTGGTTGTGACAGTAATTCGTCATTCAACAATTAACTTCCAGCGGTGCACTGCATTAGCTGTATGTGTAATGTATGAATAACTATTTTCCCCATTCAATTACATGTGTGTATGTAAAGCGGGTTAATTATTCACTTTGATGCGCGCGTTTTGCATTTGGGCGCGCATTAGTTGTTAATGCGCGTAACCATGAATGGAAAGATAGCGCAATACGCGCTTTGCGCTAGGACTATTGCGCAAAGGGGATCAGTGTCACAAACAGAACATAGTCAGTGCAGTGATGGTTCCATGATCAATGGTTTATTTTCCTTTATATTATACTTTAATTTAATTGAAATCATTTATTTGTGCGATGATTATAATTATGCGAAGGATATAAAACAAATTTATCATGCACTATTTCGAGCCACTAGTGAAATTATGGATTCCTCGGTGACAGAAAAAGCACTATTTTTCTTTGGGGCTGTGCCCCTCAGAAAATAGTGCTTTTCCTGTCACCTCGGAATCCATAATTTCAACTAGAGGCTCTCAGTGCATGGTTTTTTTGTTTACAATGACATTTAAATGCTGTATGTTCAGGAAACAATAGAACATGAGTTTACGGTCAAAGGCTATATGTGCTTGACAGTTTAATTGCTGAACTTGGGATTGCGATCTGTTGTTTTTTTATAGGCATTTTTTATTTATGCCAACCAAGTGAAAATCAAGAAGATAATTAGTTTAACCACAACATGGTTTTGGATAAGAAATACGAGTAACGATTATTGATCTTGGTATCAGTACATGCAATTACTTCACATCTAAGCAGATGGTTAAATAATGTTAATTAATCAGTTTGGGGCACATTGGGAAATAGGAAGAACTGATAAACACATTTTAAGAGACAAATCCTAATTGAAACATGTACAAACATGGATGATAAGATCAGATATCCAACGACTATGAAATTGAAATGTTGCATGTTCAGGAAACAATAGAACATGACTTTATGGTCAAAGGCTATAAGCGCTTGACAGCTTAATTGCTGAACCTGGGATTGCGATCTTTTGTTATTTCATAGTTTGATTTATGCCAACCGAGTGAAAATCATGATGATAAAGTTTTACCACAACGTGATTTGGGATAAGAATCATGAATAATGACAATTGAACTTGGTATCAGTACATGCAGACTTGCAGTTACTTCATATGAAAGCAGATGGTAAAGATATAATGTTAATTAATCAGTTTGGGGCAAACATGGGGAAAGAAATGTGACATTAAAGGTGTATTTTTTCTACAAGACATACCGTAATTAATTTCTATAAAGAACAAAGTCAATGCTGACAATGTATTTTTGCAAACCGAAGAAAACTTAACTTCGCTATGATTGTTCTGGTAAAATTTTCAGTTCACATTTAATCATTATTATGAAATATACATGAATTTCTACTTTTCCAAGTGTTCCTATAAATGGTAGGGGAAGTATATCAATTTATCATTTTAAAATTAAAACAAGACTTCTTTATGCATTATGAAGCGAATAATCACTTACTAACAATGGTGAGATAAACTGGCCCTGTTGCAGAAATAATAGTTAAAATTGATTGTAAAGCCAGAACAAGTGACTAAATGCACAAATCTGACTGGTTCAAATGTGTATATTTTTCTGCCCTGCAAAATTAATTGCAACTTTACAATCGATTGCAACTCTTTCTGCAACGGGGCCCAGGTTGTTGCATAAAGAGTTGCGATTAATCGCAAAGTTGTGATTGATCGCAATCAGAAAACATGCGCACTTCAGCAAATCAGATTTGCGCATTCTGTGCATTTTCTGCCTTGCGATTAATCACAAAGTTGCGATTAATCGCAAAGTTGCGATAAGTAGCAACTCTTTAAGCAACACCCCCCAGGGCTTATAAGGGACAAATTATTCACCTATTACATCATGTTCTGACCCCCCTCCTCACCCCATGACCCCTTCATCCCCTTTATAATAACTGAGTCATGTCTTTCATGTCCTTCCTACATTTATAACAAAGATTAGCACAGGAAAATGGTGAATGAATCAGATTTCTTTTCTTCCAATGCAGCTGTTTGCAGGGACTGGCTACAAATTAAGCTCTCCCTTTCTTTAGAATCAGAAATAATTGTTAAATGTTATAAAACAGGCAAGGCAGAATTTATTTTTGCTTGAATATTTGTAATGTAGCTCAATTACCATTGCACCGGTCTAGCAATCCGGAGGTCTCGGGTTCGATTCCCGGCGAAGCCCATTTTTCTTTGCTCATTTTCAATCATTTAAATATTTCTAGTCAGTTTCCTCTATATGTTTGAATTTAATTAATAAAAAAAGCTGCATCACTTTGTGTGATCCCACACACTTTCTCTAGAAAATTGTATTTAATTATCCTTGGGTTAGTGCCCAGGACTAATCAAGCAATGAAAAGGGTTTCATGCGAACGTCCCCCATTCAAGGGTATTGTGGCTCAATGGTAGAGCACCGGTCTAGCAATCCGGAGGTCTCGGGTTCGATTCCTGGCGAAGCCCATTTTTCTTTGCTCATTTTCAATCATTTAAATATTTCTAGTCAGTTTCCTCTATATGTTTGAATTCTATATAATTTATCTGCACTTGTAAAGCAAGACACAAGGTCACAAGACACACAAAAAACATGAGCAACATTTATTTTTCCAGAATATCAATAATATTTTCTATGAAATTCATTTTGACTTGTCCAACAACAAGACACAAGGTACAAAGATGCCAATTTAAATAGTCTCTAGTGATTCTTTTAATACGCTAACATTTAAAATACAAACTTGAAGGTGACCTTGTGAAAATTGTCAATTGGGACATTAAGTCTATGAAGACATCATTAAACATATGATCCCATTGTTGAATCTATGAACCCAAGACCTTTTGTTTGTGAAACTTCTAGCCTCCATGTTATAACCATGGCTATTAAATATATTATGAACCCATTGTTATTATAACCAAGGATATTTGTTTGTGAATGACTCCATGGAGAAGCTACTACTCGCTATACCAGGAAAAACTAAGAGTGAGATTTCAAGAATAATAACGTTTTCAATGAAAGACATTTTTACTTGTAAAACACAAAGACCAAGAAAACTAACATAAGGCATTGCCAATGACAATGACAATGACAATGACAATGACAATGACAATGACAATGACAATGAATTTTATTTCTCAAAAACGGCCCCTCACGGGGGCATGGGAGAAATACAAAGATACAACACGTGTATATAAACATATATATATGCGTAAATATTATTAGAACTAAATATTTACATTAAGTATAAACATGATAACAAAGCTGCAAATCTGCAACTCTTGCTCAGGCAAGTAACGACCATTTGCTATTGGGAGTTTATGGTTTCCACACCGAAATCTAGACATAGTTATCCTATCCTTAACATCCAACTGTACTAAATATTTTTCAAAACCAACCACACTTTTAAAGATCCTATAATTTATACACAAACGATTCCCATTAACCTCAGCATTCCAATTCTGCTTATGCATATCATCTAACCTCAGATTCAAAGACAATTTAACCCAATTAATATTCAATGGAACATCAACAGTCCAAACATTTGACATTCCACACCTATCCAAAATATGTTTAATGTTTTTCATCCACCTAGACTCAAAATCACCCTTATCATACAACTTACGCAACAACTTACAAACAATGTAAGATAATTTTGACTTTTTCCCCTGAATGATTCTAGCCCAGTAACTAACCATACGCGACTCTACAGTACTTCTCAAATCAGACCTACCAAGTTCTCCATACGCCATACAATTAGCAGTCCCACGATTAACTTTAAGCAAACTTTTAAGAAACTTTTTATGAAACATTTCAATACAATCAAGTTTCTGGAAACCCCAAACCTCGCAACCATATAATAAAATTGGCACTACAAGCTGATCAAATAACTCACATTGAATATCCAAAGGCAAACATAATTTCCTTGCCTTACAAATCAAACAATATAATGCTCTCCTTGCCTGATTCACCTGCTTACATATAGCTTTATTAAACGAACCATTAAAATTAAAGGTTGTCCCAAGATAAACATAATCAAAAACTACTTCCACTTCACTCTCACCAAACATAAAGGAAGGAAATTTGCGAACTTTTCCCCGAGAAAAAATCATAATTTTTGTTTTAGTAACATTGACAGTCAACTTCCAAATACCAACTTGATGGTGACCTTGTGATAATTGTCAATGGGTCATTAAATATATGAACCCATCATTAAATCTATAAACCCATTGTTAAATCTATGAACCCTAGACCATTTGTTTGTGAAACTTCTAGTCCCCATGTTATAACCGTGGCTATCAGAAGGGACCACCAGGCAAAGAACAACACATAATTATATGTTTTGGTACCGTTGTGTGATATATGCCTAACATTGTGCAAAGGGTTGTGTAATTCATAAACAATGCAATTAATCACCAATACTTACGGAACCATTATGGCCTCATGGTTCCGTATGTGCCAAATGTTTGCAAGTGCGCCAAATCTATTCACGCATACGTTTGGAGACAATAGAATCCTGGATGATGCGTTCGCCCTAGACAAAAGATAATCGTCGTATGCAGCCCCGTGAACACATATCCTAGTATGGTGATGCTTTTTTTTAAATTATATGATTTGTCTGGAAACATATTTTTCTAAACTTTTTGGCGGAATATGGACTAGTAAAAATTTAACCTTTTATTTCTAAGAATATTATTTTTTTGGTGGTGTTACCCTTTAAATATATGAAACCATTGTTATAACCAATGCTATTTTGTTTGTGAATGACTCCATGGAGAAATTACTAGTCTCTTTACTAGGAAAAACAAAGGGTATTCTTTAGAGTAAGATTTACGGGATGCAAGTTCCAATCATAACAGTGAACTCTCAGTAGAAAAGAGGGTCATACATGAATATAAATTGAATTCTCATCATGATATTAAAAATGATGATGGAAACTACTTAATTCTCCTTGAGTGGTTTCAAACAAAAGGTCAGAGTCTGTCCCCCATATGAACTCCCATTCTATGAAATGTATCCGGTAGTATTACTGCTATCTTCTTTAACTAAAAAGAAGATTATTTCTGGAAAAAGGAACTACATGTATAAATGTTGTGACCCTACAGATGTTCTGTATTTAATTGTCTTTTGTTCTTACAATCATTCCAATCATTTTAGCATTATCTGTAATTCGTATTGATTTACTTCTTAATAATATTATACAGATGTTAACTGGTGGTGGAGGTTATATCACAGAATGTTCCTCTCTGAGGGATTTGAAATGCTATTAAAGGGGAATTCCACCCCAGAAATGTGATGTTTGCTACAAAATGAAGTGAATATGAAGAATCATGATCGAAAATCTGAGCCAAAACGGTAGAGCAATAAAAAAGTTATGACAGCATGAACTTTGCTCCGATTTTTAGTATCGTTCGCAATTGCTATCGATCGTGACGTCACTTGCGAGCTGCAGCCATTTTGACTTCTACATAGAAATTGTACAAAATTTAAATTTTCTTAATAACAAAGCAAATGTATGAGCTTACAAATTCCAAAGAGGTTGGCCAATCGATATTCTTCTATGAATTCATGAAAACAAGCAGAGAAAATTTAATTTTTAGCAACGAAAATGAGAAATAAGTGTATTTTCATGTACTAAAGCCATGGCGAGTTGCTCGTCAATGATGTTGCATATGGCGGCAATTTTGAAACGATCGCTCATTACTACATGATGTTCAAATAGGTATAACTCCCGTGTTTCTTGTCTGATTTTGATCAAATTTTCACCAATGATGCCTCTTATTCTGCTTATTCAAATAACGAATGTTTTTATCAGGCCCGGAATACCCCTTTAAAGGAATATTATAAGTACGTCTCGGGACTTATTGCCTTCGCAAAATAGCATTTCAAATCCCGAGGGAATATTCCATGATTTTCCAGACAACAAAGTTAACATCTGTTATATTATATGACAAATTGACGTTTTTTTGTTGTTGATTTTCTGTTTTAATCGTGATAAAATGCTTATCAGATGATCACTTACAGCATTAGAGCTTATTAGTAGCCCCTGAAATTCGAAAAAGAGCCCGGAAATTTGTAGCCCCCGAAAGTTGGAAAAGTAGCCCCCGAAAAAAAAAAAATATATATTAATTTTTTCACTGGGGGGGGGGTTGAGGCACCAAATAAGTAGCATTGCCAGCTTCTCTATTTGGCGAATACACACAATTATTAACTTATAATCTTTTGAATGATACTCACCTGTGGTTTAGTACTGGGATAGTGGGCTTTTCTTGTCAGGAGTACGACTTCATCTGTATTTTAAAAAAAGAAGAATTATTTGGAAAATTAATTTGTTCACGATAATAATAATAATTATGGTGGCTACTTTAATATCTAATGCACATTCCATCTTTCAAAGCTCGCAGTGCATCATTATTACTACCCATGTCATCAGATACAGGATGCAATAAATACAGCATAAATCATCAAAGTGCACATATTTCACTCCCTAGAGAGCATTCCAGCCAGGCACTTCGTAGGTGCACACAATGCTAAGAATTAAATGTGTTGATATTTTCCTTCCGAAACCGTTTGCATCATTAAAGTGCCCAAGTTCATCTATCTAACATAAAGATCAACAATTCTGTCATGTTAGACATTACAATTCTCTAGTACATTTATTCAAATAATTAAATCGTACTTCACAAATGACAGATTTGTATAAAATAGGAATGATAATGCATTGTTCACATGACATTTTAAAGCAAATCCTTATAACCCTGTTCAGGACGGACTGATTTTGGTACAACATGTATTCATCATAGACCGAAGCCCGAGTATTTTCGGGACCATCATGCAGTCCAGGGGGTGTTTCACAAAGATCCTAAGTTGAACTTAACTCTAAGTTGGGCTTAAAAAGTATGGTAAGCTATTTGTAGCCGTGGAACAAAATATACTCAAAAGCAAAAATGCAAGTATTTTAGACTTTTCATAAATTTTACATGAAGAACATGAAATCTCTTTGATAATAGAAAAAAATATTTATGAATTGAAACAACATTTAATGCCTTTTCAGAGGACTCTTAGAATTGTTTTTTTTTTAACTAACGGCTTTCCATTCTTTGTATAAAGTCCAACTTAGAGTTAAGTTCAACTTAGGATCTTTGTGAAACACCCCCCTGAACAAGTTAACAATAGTCATTTAAAGACTTGCAGCGAGTGTAAAGAATCATCTCGGCTTGTTGTTGCACATAGGGAACAAATTAAAGGGATGCCTGTAAAGTGTCTAACTCCACGAAAATTACTTGGAGCTTCTTTGTTTCTCTTCTACCGTGTTGTTTAGCTTATGGTAAGAGAAGAATAAAATAGGGTTAGATTTTTTCAAATGCCCCTTTAGTATGACGATATCTATCATTCAAGCTCAAGAGCGTTAATGAACGGTCCTAAACCTCATAATCGTCATACAGTAAATATGCGTTGTAAAAGCGGACGCATATTTTCGCTTTTTTAACCAGGAAGCAGTGTTCTTTTTCAATGAAACTTTCACACATCATTCGGACATATCTTACAACGATTTTGGTACAGGATTGAAGTCTCAAATGTCATTTTGGGCAATATCTGACACTTTACAGGTGCACCTTTAAGCAAAGAGGTGACACATTTCTAGGAAGGATGATATGAAATATATATGAAGAAGTAATTCTACAACAAAAAAAACAATGGAGTTCCTTATTTTTCCTTTATTTATTTTCTCGTTCTCCCCTATAATATCTGTCATATCCCCTTGTGTCATATAGCCGTTATAGGCTCCATCATGTACATGTAGGTGACATTTATCAAGACATGTTTTATAAAACAAGATGTCGTGCCAAGAACGATCACAGCCAGTCACTTTGCACTCCCTAGTCAAAATAAACAGAAATGTCAAGGGCGCAGCTAGACATAATAAAAATAAAATTCATAATGTTTGTAGAGTATTAAAACTTTGATAATATATTGCTTATGAAAAACACTATTAAGCACCACGAAATGGCAACCAGCCAGGTCCACCTCCACCAGCAAGACAACACCCAGAGACCTCATTAAAGGGATCTAGTAACTGTGTTGTCATGTGCAAAAAGTGATGAATGATAAATGTGTATTGTTATGATCTGATATATGTCCACGGAGTGATGCCTGAACATTTCACAAGTGGTCGTGGATATTATGTGGCCAAGTTAATAGCGAAAAAGCAAAGTGCTATTCACTAACTCATTGCACTGACTTTGTTATAACTGAGTTATAACTTTCCAGTGGATAATTAAAAATCTGCACACTAAAGTTTGCACAGTTTGCACTGTCAGCGAACCACATTTATACTAGCACTGGGATCAATACATGTCATTAAGCAATGAAAATACAGTCACTCAACCTTCCGATGCGAATCGAGTGGGACTGCAGAAATAAATGAAATAAATGAAATAAATGAAATAAATACTTGGGCAAACGTTAACTTTTTAGGGTAAAACAAATCATGCAGGGTGTGCAAATTAAACTAACTTATTAGGCAATGTTGCCAGTATTGTTGAGTGTGATTTGTTAAGAAAAATCTTGGGTAACAATCATAAAATATGCTCAAAGATGAAATGGTTTGGGGAATTTTCAGTCCAACATTCCACTGATTCCAGACAGTAAGTAATGGAGATCTTACATTGGACTAGCTAGCCTGGGAATCTGTAACACCAGTCAGAGGATGAGAGGTGGCGTGGGGGGAAATTGAAGAACCTACAACCTGGCAATTTGTCAGTTACAATCAAAATCTTGATTTCTCAGAGGTCATATCTAATTCACTGCAGACAAAAAAAGGTCCTAGATTCTACTTTCTAGATAGAAGCAAAGTACTAAAAAGGAAATGTCATCTTTTGTGACATTTTGAAAATCATTGTGACTTTTTTCTTCTAATCATAAGTCACAATGATGATTTAATTTAAGTCAATTGAGTTATTATCTCAAAATGAGCATTGAAATACATACCAATTGATACAAATTGTCACACGTACTATCCAGAAATGAGAGTTCAGAAGTTGTCCGTCTATAAAGCAGGGTGTATCATCATCGGCCATTGCCCTATATTCTAAGTACTATGGACAGATAAAAAACTATGTTCTTCCGTGAGAATATGATTTAGCCCTTGTCTTTGAAACAGGATTCATGAACTGCAGTTATTTTCCCTACATTACAAGTACAAGGGATGATTCAAAGGTTCTTCCAGAATGTGTTTTTAGCCCTACTAAATCTATTAAGTTAAGTTTCTGTTTAAAATACTTATAAATGACCATTCTTTTAATATAATAGTTTAAAAGTTGTCTATGTATGTATTTGAACCAAGATTCATACCCTGCAGTCCTTGGCCCCTACAGTACTATGAGCAGATAAGAAACTACATGTTCTTCCATGAGAATATATATGAATTAGACCTACAGATTCTGTATTGTGTAATAGGTTTTGGTTTCCCTGAATAAAATATTAATAAAATTATCAGAAATGTTCAGTCTTTGTACGTTATACATACTAGGAATAGGTTAGACGGTTCTTCCATAATTGGTTTGTAGCCTTACCGAATAGATTACTGAGTAAAAAATGACAATATTTGTATAAAATGAGAGTTTAAAAATTGTCTGTATTTGAAGCAAGATTCATGAGCTGCAGTCCTCTGCCCTACATTTGAAGTATTGTCGGCATATATGGAGGGATACGCAAGGTTCTTAGAGGGGTACATGCTCTGGCCTTGTTTGCCCCCCTCCGGATAGGGTCAGGGTGCATTATGATATGATTTAGCCCAACCAAATCTGTATGCTATACTAATAAGTTATAGTTTCCTGAATAAAATATGTAAAAATTACTACCTATTCATTTTAAGAGTTTGGAAGATTTCTGTATTTTGAATCGGTCCTTTGAATCGGTCCCTACATTCAAAGCAATACAGACATAATTATAGATGGATAAGAAAGGTTCTTAGAGGTATACATGCTCTGGCCTTGCTTGCCCCCCTCCTGATAGGGTCAGGGTGCATTATGATATGATTTAGCCCTACCAAATCTGTATGGTATACTACATGTAAGTTCTAGTTTCCTGAATAAAACACCTGAAAATACCAATCTTTTATAAGAGTTCAGAAGTGTTCTGTATTTTAAATCGGTCCTTTGCCCTACATTCCCAGTACTGTCTGCACATGGACGCAAATATAAGTAAGGTTCTTAGAGAGGTACATGCTCTGGCCTTGCTTGCCCCCCTCCGGATAGGGTCAGGGTGCATCATGGTGTATGCAGGGGGTCAATTAGGAGATGACACGTTCCAAATTATGACCGCACTGCTTCAATTTCCTGAGATGCTGTTTTTCAGGGGAAGCATATTTCCCCCCCTCTTAACTTTTTTTCTTGTATTAGGGGAAAGTTTATCCTTGTTCTTAACATCGTTGTTATATTTTTGTTTGCCGATTTCAGAGAAAGTATATCCCCCTTTTATTTTTAAAGAGTACAAAGATTTATACTTCTTCCATAAATGTTTGTGTATTTTTTCCTTTTTGTTGTACTTGATGACTTCAAATTAAGGAAGACAAATAGCTTTCAGATAAGGCTAAGCATTTAATTGAATAATACAATGTTACTAAAGGGCATGTAAATTCATTTCTGCTCAACTGCTAAAATTAAAGAAGAAAAACACATTACCCCTTTGATAGCTAAGTATCATTATGAGGTTGTGTCACAAACAGTAGGACATTAGAAGTTTGAATAACAAAAGAACAGTATTTTATGTTTTATAGGACAAGACAACATATCTTTAGGAAGCAAAACGATTTGACACGTTTTCTTCATTTGTTTTACTTTGTAGGAAAACTTCCCAACATCTGAAACATAATTACGTTCACAACACGAAATGTATGTTGTTACATGTTATGTCATAGTAGGTCTATATCTACCCAAGATATACTGTGTATAGCTACTCCTCATAATTACCCTTCATAACATTGTTTTAATTTGTCACAACTTGAACAAAAACATGTGTGAATCCCTTTTTTTAATTGAATGTCAATCTCATAACAATAATTGTTCAACTACCAGAGAAAAATATCTCATCTAGAAGTAAGATGGCAAGTGAATTTTACATTGAGGCAAGTAAAATTTCAAAAAGTATGATTTTACTTGCCCAAATGGGCCAGTTCACAAAGTTAGTGTGGAGGCGTGCTAAAAGTACTGCTTTCGTGATCCATGTACTTTGTCTAACTCTACCGAGTTACTTACAAAAATTACTTTAAGCTTCCACATTTCTCTTCTACCGTGTTGTCTAGCTTATGGTAAGAGAAGAATAAAATAGGGTTAGATTTTGAAAATGTCCCTTTAGTATGAAGATATCTATCATTGAAAATAATTCAGCCCAAGACGTCTACAGACGGTCATAAAGGTCACGTTCAAATCTACAGGAAAGAACTCAGAATTAGTTGTAAAATTTGACGCAAATTTTTGCTTTTTTAACCAGGAAAGGAGTGTCCTTTTCAATGAAACTTTCGCACATCATTCGGACATATCTTACAATGATTTTGGTATAGGAAAGAAGTCTCAAATGTCATTTTTGGCAATATCTAACAAAGTACATGGATCACTTTAAAGTTACTCATACTTTTGAGAAGAGGAGCAGAGAAAGCAAAACGTGACCCAATTCAAAGCACGAGTCATTTATTTTGCTTTGATATTCCTATTTTCTTTATGATCTCTCCCCCCAAAAAGGGCAGACAAGCTCTACAAAATAAGATGATTGTTGTGCGTAGGAAGATATGCCATTAATCCCTACGTTCTTTGAAAGAAAGGGAAAGTGGTTTCATTTTAAAGGGATCTAGTAACTTTGTTGACATGTGCAAAAGGTGATGAATGGTTGATACTTTGTGTATTGTTGTGATCTGATATGTCCCACTGAGTAATGTGTGAACATTTCACGTCGATGCTATTATGGCAGAGTAATGAGCGAAAATGCAAAGTGATATTCACTAACTCATTGCACTGACTTTGTACACGGTTATCTATCCAGTAGATAGTGGATAGTTTACATCCGAACACTTCAATCGTAAATATCTTTTTAAAGAAAGGGTAGTTTGAAAAATTGAAACCTGTCCCATGTTTCTATTGTTAATACGAATACGACAAATACTTGTGCGATAATCCTAGGTGGTTCTGCACAGAACTGGAAGAAGAAGAAGGACAACAAGGTATGAGAGAATCGCTAGATTTCCAAGAAAGTTTTGAAAATTTGGACGATGTTACTAGATCCCTTTAATCGGTGTGGAAAGAGGATTGAGACAGCACTTAAGTGGAGGGATATCCTACCGAACTGATCATCACCACAAAGCATCTTTTTTGGCTTCTCACATCCCACATCTGGAAGCCCTTCAAGAGAGGAACTCCAACGATTCCTCATCACCGGACGAGATACCCACACTTCTCAGAGAGCAGTGCAGTGTGGGAGTGGGCGGTGTGTTTACGCTAGCTTACAGATCAAGTCATCCAGCTCTGCGTCAAACCTTACACATGGGACTACATCTACATCCCCATCAATAGACGTCCCTATTTCCCTTTTAATAGACATGACCAAATCGCTCCCCCTGGATATATTACCGTGTCAAGGGTTAGAAATCAGGTTGTCACTTTCAATAAAAATTTGAGTGACCACGTTCAATTTGTACATCAAGATCAGTGTAAATCATCTTGGATGCATCAGATACACACACACACAATCAAAAGCAATCAATATTCATGGGCTATCTAGAGATGTATTGTCTCAAAATACATCTAGGTTCCTAAATTACAAATTTGTAAGGGGTCATCTAATGGAATTGGGTGAAAGGGCACTTTTTATTACATCTATAGATGTGGTTGTATGGTAGCTTAGAAATAATCTCATTGGGGGGGGGGGGGGGGGGGGCTATCTAAAAATTCATTGTCTCAAAATATGTAGATGCTCAAAGGTCATCTACTGGAAGTACATGTAGGTGAGCGCACTTTTCTATTACAAGTAGGTGGATGGAATGGTGGCTTATAAATAAGCTTCAGTCATCAGTAAAACTTACATAATAAAACTCACTGCTTGCCTCGAACAAGATATATCATACAACAAACAAATTACCGTAAATACCGGCGCAATCGCCGCATCCGCGTAAACGCCGCATGCTGACTTTGAGCATTGAAATTGAAAAAAAAAAAGTGAGAGAAAATTGCGCTAGGAAAACTGGCGACAAAAAAAGCAGGAATTTTTTTTCTCATTTTGATATATTCCTTTAACAATATTTACGAAAATATAGTTACAAAATATTCAGAATTATAGTTTTCCTGAATAGGAACGAGAACTCTATAGCGCTACATGTATTACGAAATTGCCAGCACTTACGAGATTGTCAGCGCAGCTGGCTTACGCATGTACATGTACAAATATTTACGTACGTAAACGTTTGTACATCGAGTCAATCGCGTAGTTCGGGCGAGCACGCCTTAGCACGCGTACCACGCGGCGCTCTGCTGTCTTTGCCAAAACCATGTAGTAGTATACATTATCTTTATCATGCGATCATGCATGCACTGCATCCATAACGCACGTAGCTAGATGGCAGGCGCAAGCGCAGCGCTGGCAGTGCATTTGTTTCGTAACTTTGAAGTTAAAAACGTATCAGATTTAGCAAATATCGGCAAAAAATGGTGAGAAACCATTCTAGGCCAGGGTAAACGTAGACAATTTGGCTAAATAATGTTTTATCACCCAATACAATACAGTGCAATACAACCAACAGTCCCACACCTGCTGAAATGTGTTGTTTGGAGGTCAGTCAAGAGTGACATTTTGACTATCTCCACGTACACGCCGCACCCAGACTTTGCAGGTTTTTTTCGAGGAAAAAGTATGCGGCGATTACGCCGGTATTTACGGTACACAAAACTTCAATTTTACATCAAGAAAACAAAAAAATATGCTTACGTAGCTAGGAAAACAATTTTGTATCTTGAATCTAAACAATCTCTTTAGAAGTTGATATACTAATTATATCAAAATATGCACCTATCAGAAAATGTAGTAGGAACAAATTTTAAAATAAAATGACAAAGCCACTTAAAAAGAGATAGATATATCAACGTAGTGACAGTTGTTGAGATCTTGATGTATGGCTGGCGCAATACTATTTGACATCCCCACCAAGGTACACAGCGACTCAGTATCCACCCACTCAACATGTGGGATACGATTGGTTTGTAACGATTTGTTCACTCAAAGAATTTTCAAAACGGAAAAGTTTCAGTCAACAATTTGTTCTCTCAAAGAATACAAAAAGGAAAAGTATCGGTCAACAATTACGTGTGGGATATGATTGGTTTTTACCGATTTGTTCACTCAAATAATTTTTAAAAAGCAAAAGTTTCAGTCAACAATTTGATGTGGGATACAATCTATTTTGACCGATTTGTTTACTCAAAGAATGAACAAAAGGAAGAGTATCGGTCAACAAATCACATGTGGGATATGATCAGTATGTAATGATTTGTTCACTAAAAAAAAAACTATAAAAATAAACTGTCCACCCAAAGATAAAGAAGGTTATCTAGGCTCTACCACTCTAGTATGAGAAATTGAACTTTCCGATGACCTTGTGATTCAACCATCATAATACTTTGATGATCTCAATTTTGGCATAAGTAATGACCACCTCACAGAATATAAAAAAAAGGGGAAAGTTTCTTCTGTCCACCCACGGACAATAGTTACAGGTGGTTCTATCTAGGCTCTACCATTCTAGTTAACAAGAGAAATTGAACTTTTCCGATGACCTTGTGATTCAACCGTAATAATACTTGGATCATCTCAATTTTGGCAGAAGTAATGACCTCACCAAATAAAGAGGGGAAAGTTTCTTCTGTCCGCCCACGGACAATAGTTACAGGTGGTTCTATCTAGGCTCTAGCTACCATTCTAGTACGAGAAATTTACTTTTGTGATGCCCTCGTGATTCAACCATCATAATACTTGGATCATCTCAATTTTGGCAGAAGTAATGACCTCACCAAATAAAGAGGGGAAAGTTTCTTCTGTCCGCCCACGGACAATAGTTACAGGTGGTTCTATCTAGGCTCTACTACTCTACTTTTCCGATGACCTTGTGATTCAACCGTAATACTTGGATTGCATCTAAATGTTGGCAGAAGTAATGAACATCTGTTGTGATTGCATGTACGCGTGGGTTGATGATGTAGTATGGTCAACCATGAATCATAAACGATGATGATGAGAAAAGAGCAATAGCCGCAGCTGAACTTTGGGTTAGAAATTTGGGCAATGTTGTGTTAATAAATAAAATATATGTTGATTTTATTTGTTTTGTTGGGGAACTTTTGGCTGACATAGTTTAATATCATGCCATGGATTAGTGTTTGTGAGTGAAGGACAAGGGTGAATCACTGATATTTGATAAAGGAACAAAGTTGTCACTATTGTTTTAATACAAAATTTTGTTGAAAGGGAAGTTTCATTTTTTAAAACTAAGACTGTAAAATAAAATCATTTTTATAGTCCTAACCTTACAAAGAATGGGTTATTTTGGACCTTCAAAAGACAGGGGGGGGCTAAAGAGCTTGCTGAAAGACACACATGCCAAGGTTGGAATTCAAACCCATGACCCTCCTATTAAAAGACGAAGGCCCAAACAAATATACCATGACATCAATTGCTTTTGGCAACAAAATGTTCTTCCCTAATTCTGTGGATTTGTCAGTTGTCTGCAATATGGACAACTTGCCACCTTTAAATATACATATATATAGCCCTACACATGTTTATAATCTCGACATGCTTTAACCCCATGACTACGTGAACTGGGTGGGCTGTGTACAAAGTCTATGGGGATTTCAGAATCTCGAAGGGAACGGGTGAATATGATGTTATGTTGTTCTGAACTGAGAAGGTTCATTGGCCTGCAGCAACTACCTCCCTACCAAGGGCGTATCACTTCACGCTGGGCGACAATTTGTCCACAGAAACTCATTACCCTTCCTCTGACCATGGACCCACCAACCAATAACTCTAGTCATATATTGCTTTGTCAAATTCTATTTCATACAAAAGCATCCCTTTCCCTTTGTCGTGATGTAATATCCTGTACATTGTAAGGCTAAATAATTATTAAATAGCCACAAGTATCACAAGAAAATTGTGCCCATGCCCGAAATTCATTTTGTAAATGAATTAGCTATATAACTTTATGCCACAAGCGCCATTTTGTCCAGCAAATATTCATATCACTAATTCCTCTGACCATGAACGTACATGCTTTGTTAAATTCCAGAACAATTCACGTTACCCTTATAGTTTTACAATGTAAGCTGATTTCATTTTCAACCAAACATTCAAAATGACAGAATGCATTCCTCCATGCTCACTTTTGATAAAAGCTTTCCTTTCCTCTTTGTTGTGATGTAATGTCGTGTAAGGCTAAATAATTACTAAATAGCCACAAGTATCACATGCACATTTTTGCCAATGCCCGAACTTCATTTTGTAAATGAATTAGGTAACTAGTTCATTGCAACAATTGCCATTTTGTCCAGAAAATATGTGCATGATCACTAATTCCTTTGACCATGAATGTATTCCAAAACAATCTACCTTCCCCTATTACAAATACAATGTAAGCTTATTTCATTTTCAACCAAAACATTGAAAATGACAGAATGCCTCCACATGCTCACTTTTGGTAGAAGCTTTCCTTTCCTCTTTCTCGTGATATAATGTCACGTTAGGCTAATTAATTATTGAATAGCCACAAGTATCACATGGAAATTTTGCCCAAAGCCGAAAAATAATTTGTCAATATGAATTTAACCCCTTGCCTACGGGAACCGAGTGGGCTATGTACAAAGTCTATGGGGATTTCAGAATCTCGAAGGCAACGGGTTAATAGTTAAACTTCATTGCAATAAGCGCCATTTTGTCCAGCAAATATTCATATAACTAATTCCTTTGACCACATGGACATACCAACAAATGCTTTCAAATTGTAGATTACCAGTGCAATAATGAATTCACCTTCCCCTTTTGAAATATGGGCTGATTTCATTTTGAATCATACACGTTGTAAATCACAGAATTTTGCTACTAGAACATGCCAGAACATTTTAATTTATGGCAACTGGTCAAATCAGATTCAAAATACTTGTATCGTAGAAGTCATTATAAGGAGATTAAATGTCTAATAATAAATCAATTCAATTTTCAACTACATTACTCTCTTCTCTTTATTTCAGCCACCGACTCCATATGATGGCAACATGTGTACCTGCCAAGATATGTTAGTGTATCCTTGGGGACACTAAATGGTCTTGACAATGAGCTCAACACCTCTTTGGTACCTTGCTAACAAGGTCCAGATGTGAGATTTGGAAGGAGTACAAAGCCACGTCTACACCCACAAATTGTTCCTACTTTTATTGTCTAACTAGATGTTGGTAGTTTACATCTAGATAGAAAACAAATTTATCTTGTGTATATCATGATGTGTTAGGATATCCTTGGGGACACTAAAATGGTCTTGACAATGGGCTCAACACCTCGCTGATACCTGCCTAACATGGTCCAGATGTGAGATTCTGGAAGCAGTACAAAGCCACGTCTACACCAAAGTTTTGTTCCAACTTTCATTGTCTTACTAGATGTTGGTAGTTCACATGGACACATGAAAAAATTGTGTATGTCAATATATGTCAGGAAAGCCATTAGGATGCTGAAAGGTTTTGACCATGAGATCAACACCTCACCGTTACCTGCCTAACAAGGTCCACATGTGAGATTCTGGAAGGAATTTTTTAAAAGTCCCATCTGCACCAAAGTTTTGTTCCTATACTTTTGTTTTCTAGCTAGCAGTCACAAGTTCACATGGATGTAGCACTATGACACGTCAGGAAAGCCATTGAATGCTTAAAGCTCTTGGCAATGAGATCAACACCTCGCTGATACCTGGTAAACGAGGTCCAGATGTGAAACTCTGGAATGAGTTAAAAGCCGTGTCTAAACAAAAGTCTTGTTCCTACTATCATAATAATCGTCATTGTTATTCAATTGACTATATTATCTAACAATGCCACCAAAAACACTTGGGGAAATCTATAAAAAAAAAGTTTGTGCAGTACATGTATTCTTAGTTGATAGCTCTACAATTTACTGCTAAAATAATTGACATTTGTTTACTCGAGTCAACTTGCTCAGTATATCGGTCAGGTTAGAGTTTTCACAACCAACCTTCCCCTTCCATATTTCTCATATTTATTCTTAGTTGATATCTCTACAATTTACTGCTAAAGTAATTGACATTTGTTTACTCGAGTCAACTTGCTCAGTATATCGGTCAGGTTAGAGTTTTCACAACCAACCTTCCCCTTCCATATTTCTCATATTTATTCTTAGTTGATATCTCTACAATTTACTGCTAAAGTAATTGACAATTTGTTTACTCGAGTCAACTTGCTCAGTATATCGGTCAGGTTAGAGTTTTCAAAACCAACCTTCCCCTTCCATATTTCTCAAACTTATTGATATTTCAATCACTTTTTACCCAGTGAACTCGCTCAGTATAATCAGTGAGGATAGAGTTTTCACAACCAACCCTCCCCTTTGCTACTTCTCATGTTCATGTACGTTGGTATTTCATTCACTTTGTACTCGTTTCTCCAACCCACGAGAGCCATCATCAATCACATGGCATCCAGCTGTAGAGGTAACTGTCCTCCAGTGGGGCTGAGGGGTAGGGTTGATGGGTAGGTACAGCTTGTTTAACTAGACTCGGGAGGATGGGGAAAACACCAGTCATACAACAAAACTCGTATACCTTTCCCCTCTCCCTCTCAGGGGGTCTCGCTTTGCACTCATATACGCCTTTCACACCAGAGTTCATCAGTATTTAAGCGGATATATCCAAAATCCAGCAGTCTGAAATCCCGAACTTCGAGAAGCTTGGTATGAACGGCCCACCCTTGCTAATCAAATTAAGCCTGGCTTGCAAGACAATGTTTTCTTCAATGTCACACAAATTACATTTGGACTGTTGTTGAAGGAGACAGACTTAGTTCCATCAAATTAACAAACCCCTCCATTGTTTAACATGATTTATTATCTTGTCATTGAAAAACATGATAACATGTAATTACCGTACATCATCATATATATAATTCTATTTAATCCATTTTCTTTTTCTTTAGACAATAAAAATGGGATACTCTGAACATTTGACATTAACTGCAGCACAGATCATGTTTCTGCTCGTATGTGCAGTAAATCATGATGTTATGTTTTCATGCTCATTTATTCACCCATCAACAGTGCTTTTAAAAATGCACCAACTGTCCTCTTTGAATCTCACCCAGGGGGAAAATCTCTTCCCGCATCCCCAATTATTTACATTTTATGGAACAAATAGTGAAGGCATATATATCATCACAATTGTTAGTGATTGATTATACTGAATTCATACTTAATTGCCTCATTAAAGAAAGCTTATAAATGCCTTAAAAGTACTGACATGAAACAGCCTGAAATTCAATGTTCTTAAAGTAACAACAACAACAAATGTAATATCTTGTGTGAAGATTGTTCAGATGTTTGGTCAAATACTTGTTTCTTATTCCTTCTCCAATAATGATGAAAGGAAAGAGAAACTATACTCAAAGGGGAGCCAAACGCTGGCATTATCGCTAAGGCCATGAAAAATAAATGGTTGGATTGGCGTAACCCGCCCTCCCCTAAAAATACCGGCGCTAATGCACGCCGACCCTAGAGGTTTTTTCTGATTTTTTTTTTTTTTTTAATAATAATAAAAAATAAATAAATAAATTAAAAATTGCGATAGAATTTGCAATTGCGATGTGTTATGTGTGTGTTTTTGTGTATTTGTGCGAAGAAAAAAAAAAGGAAAAAAAAAAAGAAAAAAAAATCCCTACCGACCTACCCTAATTTTTGGTTGCCCGTTACGCCAATCAAACAATTTTGGGGGGGGGGGCCTTACTGCTACTGTTCACTGCATAATTCCTGTATTTTCTAGTCGTATGTTCCAACTGGGTATCACAAATAAGGGAAATAATAAATGTTTTTGAAATCACTATTACCAATATTTGTTTTGACTGAACACTGGAGGCTGCCATGTTTTACAACTGTACCACATGAATTGTCATCTGACCTAGCTCTAACAAAAGCAGGTTACGTAACCACCGACATAGCAGCAGAATCAACAACAGAAGTTACAAAACCCACATTTGTTAGTGCTCGCTCAGGTGTGCTCAGATGACGTTTCTTGCCATGCCATTGAAACGTGGCAGCCTCCAGTGGTCAGTCAAAACAGTTGATAGTGGTTTTTAAAAAACATTGATTATTTCTATTATTAGTGATACCCAAGAGGAAATATACAACTGGAAGTGACAAGAATCCTGCACTTGTAAGTTTAACAGCAAGCAAACATTACTAGCGTTTCATTCCCCTTCATTAAAACAGGTATGAGAGTTTTTGCATGTGACTTACCAATTAGTTTGTCTCTGTTACAGGTTGGTGTATACGAGAGCCTACAGTCCTCTAGGCTTGCATTCCCAAGCAAACCTTGAACATCCACGCGAGTCACCAAGCTCTGCAGCAAAATAAACATGGGACAAAATTAGAAATCACAAAGTCAATCATTTACTCGAGTTCTTTTTTTTTTAAATAAAAAATAATCAACAAACATCATTAACCTCTACTAGTATTGAGTTTTCAATCTTTCTCAATTAATGAAACAAGAATTCCATAGGATTCATTTCTCAAAAGTAATAGCAGATGTTAAAATACTTGTTGGATTTGTTAATACATGAAATGCAATAGGAGTGAATAGCCCAAAAAGAACACTTATGGTGGCTCTAAAGGGAAAATCAATTTGTACCCAGCAATTTAATACAGAATAAAAGAAATATAATCTAGTTTGATTTAAGACTGAACTCAAGACCCACCTATTTAGATCAATCTAAGCATGCTTACAGTATTTAGATAAATCATCTCACACAAAATTACCTCATTTGATTGTACATTTACTTCGTTTATTGTCATTATATTGTGTAATCAATTACTATTATTATGTAACAGCTTTTAGAAGCCCTGTATTAAGCATATATATAAAACGCAAGCTATTATTGTTATTATTATTATAGAAAGGAAGTATTCATGTGCTCCTCACTTTAGAAGATTGGTAACCAATGGTTTTGTTCCCATCAACGACATGGTCACGGAGAGAATTCCATATTAATGATTTCCATTATAAATTGGATCAAATCAAACTTCTTTGAAGATTGAGACTAAATAATTGGTCACGAGTTACTCAAGACAGTCGATGTATTGTAACAAAACTGCATTCTAGATATTTCAAGCTTCACTCTCCCCCTACTCCTCTCTCTTCCTTATTCTACTTCCTAACCTCTCTCCCTTCACCCTCCTATCCCTGCCTCCCCCCACCATTGCATCTGCCTCTATCCGCCTCTCTCAATAACCCTCCCCTCTCTTTATCATTCCATCTTCCTGAATCCTATACTCCCTGCTTTATCTCCCACCTACTGTACTTCTCTCCCCTTCCACTCTACATCACCTCTCTCCCCCTCTCTCTACTACCCTCTGCGATGGTCACTCTCATTGCTCTGTGTGTCCAAGTCCGGCCAGTAGTAGTGTGTGTACTTGACACATGTTGAATGGTCAGCATGACCTGTGTATTGTTTTAGGGAGCTCATGCATGGGTGATTTTTGGAAGCATGGGTTTGTTCTCCAAGTCAGTATTTTTCCAGTACACTTTTGGAGCTCTTTGGAGGAGGAGAGAGAATTCCTTATACATTGTGCTCCGTGATTATCTGTTGCTATTTAATTCTAAATCCATACTTTGTGATTGTTCTGCGGATCTGACGAATAAAGACATCTGAAGGTAAACCATGATTTCACTCTAATTATTATCTCCTCCTATTAATTATCGTGTATTGAATGTGTGAGTGAGATGACCAATGATGCTGATGCTCGTGAGTCGACGCTACCATGTGACCACTACCAGTCTTAATGAATGAATGAATGCTCGGTGGATGTGTTGAGTCACAATATACTTTTGTGAAAACGAACGTAATTATAAGATTTATTACAAATGGTGGCAGCGGCGGGATTTCTCAACACATCCCCGACATTATTCATTTAGAAATGCTCAGTATTTTGATGTATGAAATAGCCTGTAAAATGAGCTCAGAATAGATGCGTTATTAAGCTCTGATTGATGCTCAAGAGCAGGCGATACACTACCATTCAATATAGCGCAGATTAGACTGTTCTCAGTCAATGATGAACATGTCATATATATGATTCATACTTGTGCGCTCATGAGCAGTAAAAATAGTAGATTATATGATGCAAGTACAATTTTTGATATTTGCTCAGGAGCAACCTTTCTTGTCTGTGCTCAGGAGCATCCTCTCAGGAGCAACAATTGCTCGTTGAAGTAAAAATGCATTTAGAGCAGTGACAGAAATCAGATGGTAACTCATGAGTTCTGCTCCCGAGCAAGTACTTATTTTGATGATGACCACAACTTCTCACGAGTCACAGATATTTTATGTTCTCACGAGCAAGATTTCTCACGAGCAAGATTTCTCACGAGCAAGACTTTTCACGAGTCAAAGTGTTCTCACGAGCAAAGTGAATGTTATGTAATGATGAACACAGATTCTGTTGACATGACAAGGTCAACTCGTGAGCTGTACTGGCAAGTAATGTTTGAGGCATTGTAATATATGTTTTGTATAACCTGTTCTCTTGCAGAGATGATGATCCTCTTTATATTATACCACATGTAAATAACATAGCTCATTTTGTGATGCGATAAGACCGGCTCCTTGCACAGTTACAGAGAATTCCAACCTGAGACATGTACTCTGTTTAGAAGTACACATCATTTAATCGAAGCCGTATTCTCATAATACATGAATGATCAACTGGTTGTATCTCACGAAGTGATTGATTTAAATACAGATAACAAGAAAGAAAACCAACATGGAACATTTGAGAGCATTGGAGCTTGAGGCAGAAATAACACAGGTGAAGGACAGGATCAGCCGGTGCAGATTGGAAAAGGAGCTGCTTGAGTGGCAAAAGGATGAAGCTGAGAATAATTTGGGAAGAATACAAGACGGCGGCGCTCAACGAGGAAACATAGGAGAAATGCTGGAGACCCCTCGACGGAATGAAGGGGTGGGTAACCCATTCGTGGATTACACAGGGCATGCTCGGTTTCACCAGGTTGACTCCGAAGTTGGAATAAAGGCACCATTTTCTTCAAAACTTCATGACAGAATGTCAGGATACACGGCAGATAATATGACCACCATTCCTATGAGCAGGAATGTGGAGTTTGATCCATTCCCACCACAGTCACAAGCAACTCCTCAAGGTCCATCGACACCCCAGTTCACATCGACGCCCCAGTTCACATCGCATCCCCAGTTCACATCGCCTCCCTTTGATCGTTGTGCAGCCATACCAAAGAATATGTTTGCACCCACACCAGTCAGGCGTCAAAGACCTCTACTAACTCCAGACAGGTTTGACGGAAGGACACAGTGGCAGGAATACCAACATCACTTTGAAGCGTGCAGAGAAGTTAACGGCTGGGATGCAGAAGAATCGGCCTCATATTTGATGGCGAGTTTGCAGGGGGAAGCACTGAGATGTGTTAGCGGCATCAGTAACGAAACTAGACGTTCATATCCTGACCTCATGAAAATTCTGTGCCGCCGATTTGGTTCAAGCCAACAGGCTGAGAATTTCCTGGCTGAATTAAGGCACAGGAAACAGGGACCCCGCGAAAGTCTGCAGGAATTAGGCCAAGTTATACATGAGCTAGCCTCGAAAGCCTACCCAGAAATACCCCATTCATCTCGCGAAAGATTGGAGAAAAACCATTTCGTGGATGCAGTCGACAGCCAGTCTATAAGAGAGGGAATTCATCGGGCCAGACCCGCCACCTTGTATGAAGCCGTCCAGGCTGCTATAGAGACAGAAAACTTCGAAAGAGTCGAATTCCAGAGGCGGAATGACCGCTACAAATCAGCAGGAAAATTTGCACGTGGCCTCGACAACGACGTCGATGCCCGTCTTCACCAGATGGAGAGTATACTTGCTCAGAATATTGAGCAGATGCAAAATCTGACTTCACTCTTCACCAAATCGCAGCATCAAGGAATGATGCCACCTTCACAGCAATTCACCCCCCAGCCAATGCAACCCGGCCCTCCAAGACCTGATGAAACAAGGAGTTGTTACAGATGTGGTGAGGTTGGTCATCTAAGTAAACAGTGCCCACACCCAAGGAGGAATAACCAGAGGCAGGGAAACGCAGGACAGCCGGTCCCAGGGCCCACAGGCAGGCTGACAAATCAATCGGGCCAACAACACCCACCACCTCATTGGGAGAGGAGGCAGTAAACTACAATCGAATCAACATTATTCCCAACATAGCGTCAAGTCCAAAACAAGGTTTGTATGTCAAGGGTATTTTACGATCCATTGAATGTACATTCCTTCTTGATACAGGTTCAACAGACACTATTATTAGTGCCAACATTTACTTCCAAATAGATACAGAAAGACGACCAGAGCTTCAGCCCTTCACAGAAAGAATCCAACAAGTAGATGGCACCCCTCTGCAAGTACTCGGTACAGCTTGGATCGAGGTCCGCATCGGCAAGACAATTCACACGGTTAAAGCAATCTTCGCTGACATCAAATGTCAAGGAATTCTGGGAATGGATTTTCTCCTCCCAACGCAAGGCATCTTGAATTTTCAACGGCGAAGTCTTTACATCCATGGTGAAGAAATCCAATGCACATCCAAGTATGGCAAGCCATTTGTTGGACGAGTGGAAGTAGCATGTTCAATCACAGTGCCTGCTGGTCATGAGGCAATCATCCCAACTAAAATAGTGAACAAGGATACAGAAGTACTGGGTGCAGCTGTTATAGAACCATTAGAAGGTGGAGGAGAAGTAGCATCGAAGGGACTTGTAATTGGCAGAACTCTAGTGGATGCAGAAAAGGACATCATTCCAGTTCGTGTGTATAACTCTGGGGACTCACCATGTGAAGTCGAAGAAGGAGTTATTGTCGGAATGATATCAACTGCGGAGATTGAATCTTCAGAGAGTAGGAGCCAGGAATCCGATGACATCCCCCCACATTTGAAGGATCTTTATGACAGAAGCATACATAACTTAGATCCACAGTATCATCATCAGGTTAAATCATGTCTGATGGATTATGCAGACATATTTTCCAAAACCAGCCAGGACATTGGGCGCACGGATATTGTGCAGCACGGCATCAAAACTGGTGATGCAAGACCAGTGCGACAAAAATCTAGAAGACACCCACATTGCAACCAGGAGGAAATCGATCGTCAGGTCCAAGATCTGCTGGACAGGGAGGTAATCGAACCATCGGAGAGCCCCTGGGCAGCCAACATCGTTTTGGTTAAGAAGAAGGACGGTTCGAAGAGGCTATGTGTCGATTATCGAGGGCTGAATGACGTAACCATAAAGGATGCCTACCCTCTGCCGAGGATAGATGAAACATTGGATGCTTTAGGTTCAGCAAAATGGTTTTCGACACTAGACTTGTCATCAGGCTATTGGCAAGTGGCTCTGGATGAAGAAGCCCAAGACAAGACATCCTTCATCGTCAGAAATGGATTATACCGGTGGAAGGTAATGCCATTCGGCCTGACGAACGCCCCAGCAACCTTTGAACGATTGATGGAAAAGGTCATGAGAGGTCTTCAATGGGAGATACTTCTAATCTACCTCGATGATGTGATCGTGTATGGGAAAACTGTACCGGAGGAAATAGAAAGGCTTAGGACCACCTTTACAAGGCTGCGAGCGGCAAACTTAAAGCTAAAACCAAGCAAGTGCTTCTTATTCCAAAAGTCAGTACAATATCTCGGCCACATAGTCTCAGCAGATGGTGTCTCCACTGACCCCCAGAAAGTGCAAGCAATCGCTGACTGGCCCCGTCCCAAGTGCAAGAAAGAGGTGAGAAGTTTCCTCGGCTTAGCATCCTACTACCGCCGATTCGTGAAAGGTTTTGCTGAAGTCGCCAGTCCCCTCCATAAACTCACCGCCAAGTCAGCCAAGTTCCAGTGGAATGATGGTTGTGAAAGTTCCTTTCAAGAATTGAAGCAAAGACTTCAAAGAACCCCGATTCTTACATTCCCTACCCCAGCAGACGAATTCGTCTTAGACACCGATGCAAGTGCAGATGCAGTTGGTGCGGTCCTGTCCCAGGTTCAAGATGGCAGTGAAAAGGTCATCGCATATTTCAGTCGGAAACTGAACAAGGCAGAGCGAAATTACTGCGTTACTAGGCAGGAATTACTGGCTCTGGTCACTGCACTCAAACAATTCCGACAATATGTGTATGGTAGGACAACGAAGGTGAGAACGGATCATGCATCCTTGAAGTGGCTACTGCACTTCAAAAATTCCGAAGGACAACTGGCACGCTGGATGGAACAAATTGCCGAGTACGACATCAACATCGAACATCGACCAGGCAGGAACCATGCCAATGCCGACGGTTTGTCGCGCATGCGCTGCAAGCAATGTGGACGCCAAGAGGAGGAACAACGAGAAGATAATACTGAATCCCTGATTTACATGAATGCAAATCCTACCCAGGAAAATGCGGATTGTAACATCAGAGGTGTTGCATCTCAACCCTCCATGGCCAATGCCGACATTCGAGCAGGACAGCTAGCAGACGACACCATGAAATGGTTAGTTGAAGCCAAGGAAAATAACGAAGCACGCCCCAATTGGGATGAGGTCGCACCAAAATCGGTTGCAGTGAAGAGATACTGGGCACAGTGGAGCCAACTAGAACTCCTGGATGGTGTATTATGTCGCCGATGGGAAACGGACGATGGGAAATCTGTCAGGAGACAGATAGTCATGCCAACGCAGCTTCGACAGGATGCGATGCGGGAGGTGCATGATGGTCCGTTAGGTGCACACCTAGGACTGCGAAAGACGCTGGCTAAGTTAAAACTTAGGTTCTACTGGTGCGGAATCACTGCCGATGTACGCTCCTATTTGAGGAAGTGTAGCTTGTGTGGAAGACGGAAATCCCCTCCCAGGCGTAGACGTGACCTACGGTCCGGCAGCGAGAGCGACGACGGCGACACGTACCAATCTAAAGGCCAGCCACAGCTGCAACCCTTCACTGCCCCTGCCCCGCAACCTGATGACAAGGACCAACACGACAACGATGTCCCTGATGTCGCCAGCGCTTCCCCCGTCCATGATGTCGCCAGCGCTTCCCCTGTCCATGCTGCTCCACAACGCGCCCCTAGTAGCATCGTCCCGGTCATCCTCCCAGTCCAATCAACCACCGCGGCCCTCTCCGATGCCCCCCGATTACTCGCCACCGTCGAAGAACACAGGACGACGAAGGTGTTCGTTAATGGTGTTGCTATTCGAAAAACCGAATCGACAGTAACATACCCCGCTCTTGTTCCTCGACAATGGGACCAAGATGTAAAGTTTGATTATGGACTGTATAAAAATTAATAATATAATCGTAACCATGCGGGTATAAGTGTTGTTGCCGGCTTCCAACTATATGTTATATTTTGACTCACTTTCTTTTCTATGCTCTCTAATATCTGTATTTTCTTCTCCTCTATTTTTGTATATTGTAGTTTTATGAGTTGGATACTTTAGTTAAATATAGTTATGGTACGGTAACCGAAATTTGTATAGGTTGTACAGGAAAGAACCTTTTATGATTATTACTTTTATACTGTTCGCATGTTTATGAACATTGGGATATGTTCACGTTATACATCCTAGGAACGTTTGGAGTTGTGAGATGGCTAAGTCTAGATGTTATGTTAGTACAAAGTTAAAGTACTATCTTCGTGCCAAATAATAAAATAAAGAAGTCAGCTGATTAATTACCTTGCTGCAGATATAGGTGTAGAGAGATTGTAGATGTATGTTTTAAGGAATGCTTGACAAGGCATTTTATTACTAGTGGTAAGTGAAGCTTAGGAGCGGAGAATTGAACAGCTCGATCTTGACATTGCCAATTTGATAAACCTTGACTTTATACTGATTATGTCACCATTCATTTTTGTTTATTTATTTTGCCCAATGTCTGCTATAGATATTGATTATTCTTTTTAGTTGAGGAATGCTCGTCCTTTCCTTTGGACTTGATTTAAGTTCGGTTTATAACTTTCATCATATCACGATAATGAGGACTGAGATAGTTCTTTATGTACAGGCTTTATTTTTATATCATTTATTACCTTGATGTTGACCATTTGATGTGTTTTTTATAATGCACATCATTTACCTTGTGTTTTTGTGTGTGAATTTATATCATGAGATTGTCTTTAGTATTTCTTCCGTACATTGCAGGAGGAAGAAATTATTATTGTAGTTTTAGCTCGATAAAGTACTTTTGGGGTTGTAAAGCTTTGCCCTTATAATAAGAAATTATATACCATTATTAATTATGTATACATACACTTATTTTATTTTGCTAGGACCTATAAATTGAGATTACTTCACTGATATTGTGTTGCATTACTTTTGGATTATAGTGCCTTGCAGTTGTCACTTGCTCAAATGTTTAGGAAGTCACATATTTGTCGATGTATTGATGCTAGTTGTTGTTGTTGAGTAGATAATTCGACGTGGAACGCTTATTTTGTTGGTGCTAGTATTATCATTATTTTTACTGATGTCTTTTATTGCAGACGTACGAGACATGATCTTGATACTTTGGAATTGTCAGTTCGTTTATATACATGTAACTATAAGATGCCTTTGTACATACGTTCTTGTAGGTTTTAGATTGAAAATTACCTTCATGTTTTGTTATTATGTTTGATAGTGTTAGGATTAAACGGGGTCGTTTAAAGCTAGGCAGAGGGTAATGTAACAAAACTGCATTCTAGATATTTCAAGCTTCACTCTCCCCCTACTCCTCTCTCTTCCTTATTCTACTTCCTAACCTCTCTCCCTTCACCCTCCTATCCCTGCCTCCCCCCACCATTGCATCTGCCTCTATCCGCCTCTCTCAATAACCCTCCCCTCTCTTTATCATTCCATCTTCCTGAATCCTATACTCCCTGCTTTATCTCCCACCTACTGTACTTCTCTCCCCTTCCACTCTACATCACCTCTCTCCCCCTCTCTCTACTACCCTCTGCAATGGTCACTCTCATTGCTCTGTGTGTCCAAGTCCGGCCAGTAGTAGTGTGTGTACTTGACACATGTTGAATGGTCAGCATGACCTGTGTATTGTTTTAGGGAGCTCATGCATGGGTGATTTTTGGAAGCATGGGTTTGTTCTCCAAGTCAGTATTTTTCCAGTACACTTTTGGAGCTCTTTGGAGGAGGAGAGAGAATTCCTTATACATTGTGCTCCGTGATTATCTGTTGCTATTTAATTCTAAATCCATACTTTGTGATTGTTCTGCGGATCTGACGAATAAAGACATCTGAAGGTAAACCATGATTTCACTCTAATTATTATCTCCTCCTATTAATTATCGTGTATTGAATGTGTGAGTGAGATGACCAATGATGCTGATGCTCGTGAGTCGACGCTACCATGTGACCACTACCAGTCTTAATGAATGAATGAATGCTCGGTGGATGTGTTGAGTCACAATATACTTTTGTGAAAACGAACGTAATTATAAGATGCATTACAGTATGTATATTCTCACCCATCCAGTCGAAATAGATATCAAAGTTTATGAATCAAGACAATTTCGATGACCTCTCTACACCCCCTATAAATATCTATATGATAAATTCCAGTATCATAAAGAGAATTTGTGGAAATGGGGAAATCAAAGGAGGCTCCTCGACTTTAATGAAATCAATTCATGGCATTACTCAGTCTCATAAGTACAGCTTTTGGTGATGTCCCAGTCACACACCCCCGTAAAGCCTTTGGTGGCAATTTTGTGGCTATATCGTGGCAACACATGACAATACATGACAATACCTGGCAGAACTGTGTTTTTGTGTCACTTACGGAAAGGCAGAGCTTTTGACAAAAGCCATGTTGTGGCACGAAAACCGAGCACTGCCACACATTGTTGCGTATCGCGATGTATTGCCATGGCCTAGCTAGCCACGAAGTTGCCACCAAATAGCCTCGTTTCATTGCATTCCACAAAATTGACACATACGGCTCTTACGCAGAGATGCCAACCTTCACAAACCAAAAAAAGTATTCTGAGAGGTAAAAAACAGAATTTTGAACCCAAAAAAAGTATTTTCAGAGCTGCCAACCTTTAGAGGCAAAAAAACATATTTTTTCGCGAAGCCAATTCGCGCAGCAAAAATACCCTTTACGCGCGCGTTAATATAAAAGTTTGTTCGGTCAGTTTGTATGAGTTTGTTCGGTTTATTTGTGTTATATTTGAAATATGTATCTGGAGTAATAGTTTATCAGGGTTCAACGTAAATTTTGTTGCCGTTTTCCGATCGTTTCTATAGGGAGTACAAAAAAAAAAAAAGAAAAAAAAAAAAAAAGAAAAAAAAATAATGCCTCCGGCTACTTCGTTGCGGAGGCATAAAAAGAAACTTTTTTTTTTTTTTTTTTTTTTTTTTTTTTTTTTTTTTTTTTTTTTTTTTTTCTTCCCAAGAAAACGTATTTTATTAGGGGAAAACGTACTGCCGTATTTTGCGTGAAAAAACGTAATAAATACGGCAAAAACGGAACGGTTGGCATCTTTGCTTACGGTATATGTGACTGGGGCATAAGACAAGTCAATTATAACAATGGAGATGGTCATAATTGTGAAAGGATGGGGAGGAAAAGAAGGCCTAGTCAGAAAGGAAAGAGGAGAATGAGTCGGGAAGGGAGAAATGGAAGCCATATTGGGAGCTGTCTGCCAATGGCATAGTCAGGATGAAACCAGATGGGCTCAAGATTTTTCCCCAGTGGGGAAGCAGGGGGGAGGGCAGAGAGAGACTGTGATGCAAACTTAAATATGTCTCGAGCGATCTATGTATTTCTCTTTTCATGTGGGGAGGGGTGTAAGCTCTGAAGTGAGAATGTCCGACTGAAGACATCGCAGATGCAGTTTGAATCTCGTGAAGCCAGATGGGCTCAAGATTTTCTCCCAGTGTGGGGAAGGGGTGGGGGGAGACGGGGGAGGGGGGCCGGTGAGGCAAAGTTAATTATGTCTCTACACATGTATGTATTTCTCTTTTCATCTTTCCATGGGTGAATGCGAGGAAGGGAAGGGGAGTAAAGCGCGTAGTGAGAATGTCCGACTGAAGACATTGCAGATGCAGTCTGAATCTCATAAAGCCAGATGGGCTCAAGATTTGTCCCCAGTGGGGAAGGGGTGGGGGGGGGGGGGGGAGGGAGAGGGGGCCTGTGACGCAAACTCTGATATCAGTGCCTCAATTATGTATTTCTCTTTTCATCTTTCCATAGGTAAAGGTGGGAAGTGGAGGGAAGTAAGCTCTGTTGTGAGCATGTCTGGATGAATTAGACCGTGCAGATGCAGTTTGAATCCCATCATCAGACGTGCTTGCCTGAGTGGCATCCTTTGCTTCGCATACAATTGAACTAACTTATCATACGTGTGTGTCAAAGTGCCTCCATCCCTGTGCCTGCGGGCTACCTATGCAGGAAAGGATTCCACAGAAAACTCTCTGTCCCTCGAATATGATGATAATTTAAATGAATCAGATCCACTATTTGTAAGAAGTGAGGTGAATGTTATCAACAAACCATGGTTTGACTGCACCCTGTACCCATCATTTAGGATTTACTAGATATCTAGGATTATGAACTGAAGTAGACAACTAGGAAGCATGTGGTTCCATTAAGTAATGAGAAAACAATAAAGGGTAAACGCACATCACCCTAGCTTGCCCCTTGCAACCCCTAGCTAGTGCACCACTACAGTCTGCTTGGTCTTGGTACAGTCAGCATTACCTCTTTGTGTCCGGAGCTCATCTGCACAGAGAAGATGCCCTCGGATGTACATCAGTAGGAAGAGGAATTCTGATGTTAACTTCATGTCCACCAGTCTACCCACATTACATCCTGTCAACACAACGCAGACAGACACAGACTAACCTGGCCCCTTTGCCCACCCCTCCCCCACCCCCTCCTCTCACCCACCCCCTTATATATTAAACTACGCCACTGCAGTCTGCTTGGCTAGCTCATACAGTCAGCATTACCTCATTGTGTCCTGAGCTCATCTGAACAGAGAAGATGGCCTCTGATGTGAGTAGGATCAGGAATTCTGATGTCAACTTCATGTCCACCAGTCTTCCCACAATGCATCCTGTCAATACAACATAGACAGATACAGACAAACCTGGCCCCTTTGCCCACCCCTCCCCCACCCCCTCCTCTCACGCACCCCTTAAACTACGCCACTGCAGTCTGCTTGGATAGCTTATATCGTCATCATTACCTCATTGTGTCCCGAGCTCATCTGAACAGAGAAGATGGCCTCTGATGTGAGTAGGATCAGGAATTCTGATGTTAACTTCATGTCCACCAGTCTACCCACATTGCATTCTGTCAATACAATACATACAAACACTTGGATTAATGCAAATTTCACATTGTCACATCAAATTTTCATTTACAGTAAATTCAGTCCCAAAATAATTTATATATTCAATTTTTTTCAATATCATACTACAAATTATTAATATTTTGGACTAAATGTAGATACAAAATTTGCCTCATCAATATTATGTGTCAAACTTGTTCTCGAAATATTGAACAAATAAATTTGATTTCCAAATTGTTGTTAATTTTTAAACAAAGAAGGAAAGTGTATTATCCTGTATTATAAAGCCAAACAAAATAATAAAGAATAAAGGATAGCCTACTCTTATCTGAAAAAAAACATGAACAACTTATTTTGAACAGTTTTGTTTTAGTTTTTAGTTTTTAGTTTTTTAGTTATCAAAGTATCAGAAATTCATGTATGCTTGCTGATATCAAAATGCTGTTAGATATTCTTCTTTGTTAAAAAGTGGTTTGCTTATTTTCAAGACTGCTTTTGATGGCTACGTGACTCGGACTCTGAGCAGAGTCACAATTCAAACAAATGGGAACATATTTCGTTGGGGATTCGGACTCGGAACTTGTGGACTCGACTATACAGCCCTGATGATATAAGGCCTTCATTCACTCACCTTGATACCATGAGCCAGTGCAGAGGAAAGAAGTCATGTTAAACCATTCGGTGGTTCCGAACCTCAGACCTTCATAGGTGAGCCCCACTATCACACCTGTAGATCAAAGCAATAGGGAGACATGGGGTATATTCATAATCAAAGAAATAGTAGGTCACAGGGCATATATACGTAGACTCGCAGAGAACCCCTTGAATTGCAGAGACGAGTACATCATTGGGCATACAATCTCTGCAATTTTATGTCAAAGAGCAGATAATTAACACAATCATCGGGCATACGCACACATACAACCATTGCCATAGGTGGGCATGCATGAACATGAAGGCACACACCAGCAAAAACTGCAAAAATTAACACCTGGAACTAATAAAGTATTAGCAATAAATTTGACCATATGTAACAAACATCAATATTAACAGATGTATCACATGCTTACCCAAATGGTTCAATTTTGGCCCCTTTTCTGTAGAAATGTCCCAAAGTTTACATTTTCGGAATAAATTCAAAGAAACGTTGACGTTTCCGCGATCACGCCAAGTATATAGTCGCCGATTTTGCTTATTTCGCGCGGGCGGGCGCGGAGGCCGCATGCACAGCGAAAATGTACCGTATACGAATTCGGATACGGCGATCGCCGATAGTATCCGAATTCGGATACGCCATGCGAATGATCGGGAAATTGCGTGCGCGCACAAGTGCAGAGTCCGCTTGTTTTTCAGCGATAAAAGTCGATGTTTCGATGATTGCGGGCGTGCTTCACGCAGTTTTACGGCAGAAGACAGAGGAGCAAGAAAAAAAGGAACTCAAAAGTCCACATTTTGAGATACAAATTTTGATGAAAAATTTATCAAATATGTCATCACCTATTCATGAAATTAATGACTGTAGATGGTCTGTAATTTGATTTTTATTTGGTTCAAAAACAGGTTCTACCAAAATTAACACTTGTGTAAGGTAAATGGTTATACCAGAACCATTTACAGTGTAGATGTGGGCATACGATCAAACAATAGCAGACTATATGCAGGGCTCCACACTTACTTGCTTACCTTTTTTGTCAGTGGCCCGATCGGGCCATACAGTGAAATAATTTCTTTCCTTTTTCTGGTGGCCCGAAAGAAAATTTACTGGCCCCAAAATTGTATTTAATTAGTAAACATACTGTTAAAAGTATCACTCTTTCCTGATATACACTTGTGATTATAGAACAAGCATGACATGGAAGAAAACAAGATTTTTCTTGTTTTTTGTCATGTCAAGTTGAAAATCTGCTTGCCCGATCGGGCCACCAAAACATTACTTTAATATATTTTTGCTGGCCCAAAGTGCAATTTCACTGGCCCCGGGCCAGCGGGCCAGTGCAAGTGTCGGGCCTTGCTATATGGGACATAAAAAATTAAACAATACGTAGTAATTGGCCGGAGCATACAATCAGATCAAGTGTATTTCACAGGGGATACATTCAAAGTATAATGACAGGAGGCTTCAATCAAAGCAATTCATTTACTTCAGATTGCAATATTTTACTTACATAAATTAAATGGTAGTAAAATTAATGTTCCTGAATACTGTTTGTATGTTTGCACATGCACAAACAATCATTCTTGTTTCACACTAAGTTACTATTTAAAGCATAAGGCATTGCATACCATGTAGCAACTGTGATCCTTAGTACACTAGTCTCAACCAACTGACTGATCATACAAAACATACACACGCTCTTGTCAACAGATGGCGACATTGATTCTTGCCTACTTGGCTGGTTTAATTAATTTTACCCCAAGGCCTCTATTCAAAAGTCAGAGCCAGCTCTATTTGCTTTTCAAATCTAAAAACATGCAGCACAATATGTCAAAGTAATATAGAATTAGGTATTTATTCGTCATAATAATTTAAAGGTGGTTGAATCAGTCTTGTGACATTTTAGATGAAGTATATAGGTACAATTCTATCAGCCCATATTGAAACCAAGCGTCCAATGCCAAATTACCAATGTCCAATATCCATGGGCGTCGATCTGTAATTGATACCCATTCATGAGGGGGGGATGATCTATTCATTCATCCCCCCCTGATGAATAGGTATTACATAAGTTTCGACGCCCATGCCAATATCAGTTATATATTGGATAGTGATTGCTAGAGGTCCACAGGTAACGAATCATGCACACAATGACATAAAAAGGGCTAACCCATATTTGGAGCTGGGGGGGGGGGGGGGGGCAAGTATTCCCATGCGAGGGACAAAATGTGCCAAAATGATATCAATTTTAGGTATTTCTATTTTTACTTTGGTCCAAACAGGAGACCAAAGGGTCACGAAATTACATAGGAAGGAGGGGTGGGGGGTCTCTGTCCCCCCCCCCCCCCCCCCACCCGCTTCACCACTACATCTTTAAGCTTTTAGCAAACATGTTGCTGTAATAGATTACAATGAATGTTCTTACCAAGATCTTCCTCGTGGAACAGTGTGGCCAAAGAGATGACATCTGGTGAACAGGGACTCTGTGTGAAAATCAGCTCCGACATGGACTCCAGAATTTCATGGATGGAGGATGGATCGATAGATGGACCGAGGTAGATATCATTCACAGGTTCTGAATCAAAACAAGGACACGGAAATAAGTATAACATTCCATGAAAATGATCTATAGGAATTATTACAAAAAGTATTGTTGCAATGAGATATCATCAACTGTTATCTTTGTAAGTCACACTTTGTGAAACAAAACAAGGACACATAAATAAGTATAACATTCCATGAATATGATCATAGAAAATGATCTATAGGAATTAATACAAAAAGAATCGTTGCAATGATATATTATCAACTGTTATCTTTATTAGTCACAGTTTGTGAAACAAAACAAGGGCACAGAAATAAGTATAACATTCCATGAAAATGATCAAAGAAAATGACAGGAATTATTACGAAAAGAATTGTTGCAATGATATATTATCAACTGTTATCTTTATTAGTCACAGTTTGTGATTACAATGCATATAATTCATACTTATCATAAAGTCTATCCAGAATTTTCTGAATATCATTTAAAGAAGATGCAATTGTTCAGAGGTTAAAACAAATCTTTTCCTTTAATGTAACCAAAATAAAGGAATACATCAACAGAATTTGCATCACCGTAAACCAATCCTGGACCCCATGAAATCCTTACGTGAACATACCCACATTTTACTAATTATTACGGCGGCAAAAGGTGATGGGAGCGGCCATGTTCTTGTAATTGCCCGACATGCTTTGCAAACTATGACGAGTGTGCTACGGGCCGAACAAAAAGCTTTTCACTGATTTACAGACTCGTCAAAGCATCTACAAGTATTCAGACAATGGTTTCAATAGAAGCTATTGAAATGCATTAGTGCATATCACTGACCATAAGTCCGCATACACCTAATAATGGCGGCCTCCAGTGTTCGCATGAATAGTGGTAAACCCGATAGAGTTTTCACATATTTCTCCCAAAGCAGAAATCTGAGTCGGAGTTATGTTATATATAATAAAAAGGCATATTACGATATACCAAGTAGGATAAACTCTATTCTTGAGTTGCATTGCCCTTTAAGGACTGGTGGTCACCATAAACAGGTTTGACCTGTACCTTATGACCAAGTGTAAGAATAATGCACTTATTAAGCGCTATATATAAATGTAATTTTATTATTTGTTATTATTATTATTATTCTATTATTTATTACCTCTGTTTGGGTCCACAATGCTGACAACCTTCCTCAAGAGACCGGTGTTGACATCCATTTCAACTGTCCCATACCATTCACCCGTGTTAACTGCATAGGATATATATGAAGAGAGAGAGAGGGAGAAAAACATGAAAATTAAAAAAAAAATGTTAGAGTGTTGATATTATGCAGCCACTTGAAAGGTAGCCCTAGAAAAATAATTGTTGATTTTCCCCTGAGAGATAGGGTGACAAAAGTGATAAGTTATTTGCTAACTAGTAAAAACAAAAAACCACAATTCATGAAGACAGAATCTGTGGATTCTCATGCTGTTTTAAAGACACCCTTTTGACTTATTTCATTCTTCTTTCCTTCAAGTACCTATTCTTAAAGGGATCTAGTAACATTGTCCAAATCCTCAAAATCCTATTGGAATTCTAGCGGTTCCCACATATCTTGTTGCATTCATATTAACAATTGAAGCATGGGACAGGTTTCGGTTTTTCAAATTTCCCTTTCGTTAAAAAGATATTTACGATTGAAGTGTTCAGATTATCCACTGGATAGTCATAACTGTGTAAAAAGTCAGTGCAATGAGTTGGTGAATATCACTTTGCATTTGTGCGCACTTCTCGGCCATACAACATCCATTTAACTAGAAATGTTCACACAATACCCAGTGTACATATCAAATAACAAAAATATACATTGTTTCAACCATTCATCACTTTTTGCACATGTCAACAAAGTAACTAGATCCCTAGATTTCCAAAGTACCCCAAATTGTTAAAAAAAAAAAAATTTATTAGAGAAATACTCTCATATCTTCATACAATTGACCGCATTTGATTTGATTGTGATATGTTTGAAGCTCTCACCTGAACCTGTTGGACTGAACCTGTCCAGAGTAAGGTTGAACCACCAGTAACCGAGTTCAGATTTCTGCAAAGAAGTGACAAGGCAAATTAAAAACAAGGGCATCAATATCATCATGAAGGAAGTAATGGTCCTGTACAGGTTTATTTGAAATGAAAACTACTTGTTATTTTCTTTGATATCACAAACTGGTTCATGCACATGCAGTGTCATGCACACCACTTTTGGTATTTCTCTCAATTCTTTTAGATACTGTGAATCATATTTTCTTCTGGTATGGGCGTTCAAAATACATGTGGGTCATATTTTAAAGATGGAATAGGCAATTTTAATTCACCACATGACCACTGACCAAGAAAGGAGAGTGAATATTTTATGATCTACTAACCTTATTTAACAACAACACTTCTTCATACATACTCAACCAAGAGTCAACTCCAAATGAGAATTTTCCAGCCCACGTGCTGTTGGCGATGGTGGGGGTCTGCACAAAGCCAGCCGAAAGCCAGGGAATGACCCAGCCCCTTGCTGCTCTCCCAACCGATAAAGGATTGGGAATTATCTATGATCTACCTACCATATTTCACAACAACACTTCTTCATTAATACTCAACCAAGAGTCAACTCCAAATGAGAATTTTCCAGCCCACGTGCTGTTGGCGATGGTGGGGGTCTGCACAAAGCCAGCCGAAAGCCAGGGAATGACCCAGCGCCTTGCTGCTCTCCCAACCGATAAAGGATTGGGAATTATCTATGATCTACCTACCATATTTCACAACAACACTTCTTCATTAATACTCACCCAAGAGTCAACTCCAAATGTGAATTTTCCAGACCATGTGCTGTTGGCGACGGTGAGGGTCGGCACAAAGCCAGCCGAGGCCAGAGAATGGCCCAGCGCCCGGCTGCTCTCCTGACTAACAAAGAAGGTCTCGTCTAGGCTGACCTCACAGAACACAGCCTGACAGTCAAATTAAAAGAGAGTGTCATATACAGGACTCACAGGAGACATGATGAATGGTTAATCTTGACAATACATATTAACCACAATTACATCTTAAAGTGATCAATTAACTTTATATAATTTCCCAAAAGTAACATTTCATACCCTGGGCGTACCCAGGGGTTGTGTTTGGGGTGTTAAACACACCCCCCTCCCCCACCCCATTAGCAAAAAAAATAAACACACCCCAACTACGCCACTAAATAAAGCTAAATCACCCCCCTTGAAAAAATCCTGGGTACGACTATGTCTTATTAATACCAATTTTATCGTAAGATTCTTTGGAATGATACATGAGATCATCATAGAAAAAGAATGTTTACCTAGTGAAAACAGAGAATATCATTATATCAATGTCTTTTTTTTTCTTGATTGTTTGCGTTAATAATCCAAGTTTGGATACTATGGGCGATTGAGTATCCAAATTTGGATACTCTCGACTTTGGTCAGAAAGCGTCTACATACGCTTTTAATAAGGGAGACATTTGACAAATCAAGATCCATTTAAATATTCTCTTTCCATAAGCCAAACACTGTTCCCCTGTTCCCCTTGATAACCCAAACATTGCTTAAATGGAATTGCCGCGTTTAGACAGTGTAGTAAGTTCCTATCTACTAAAGATAAGAGGAATATAAAGAATAGGAGAGCAATTTAAAACACATTTTAACACTGTACATAAACCTCAAAACAATATAAGCCAGTCAATAGGAAATCTCCAGCTGAGTTATTCAGAAAATTTGTGCAGTGTTTCAACCACAATTGATTTCAAAGTGGTTCATTTAACATTGAAATCAACATAATGGGACAAATAATCAATGGAATCTTTATACAACAAATATTTATTCATTAGGTTCACAAATTGCAAACTAGACACATAATGTAAACCTTTAAAAAAAAAAATTTGAGTTAAGTTCCAACTCTGCTACGTTCACATCTTCATAAGATCTTAAAGGGATCCATTAACTTTATAATATTTTCCCCACAAGTAATGTTATGAGACTTCAATCAAATACCAATTTCAGTGTAAGATTCCTGAGAATGATATGTGAGAATTTCATAGAAAAAGCATAATGTTTACCTAGTGAAAACAGAGAAAATCAATGTCTGATTTGATCCTGATTGTTTATGTGAAGTATCCAAATTCGGATACTATGGATGATTGAGTAGCCAAATTCAGATACTCTTGATTATGGTTAAAAACTGTCTATAGATGCTCTTAAATTTAATCTCAAATATATCCATGATAATGTAGATATTTTACAAATCTAAACCCATTTTATTCTTCTGTTCAAGCCAAACAACAATGTATAAGAGAAATGGGAAAGCTCCAAGTGAGTCATGTAGAAATTGTACAAAGTTAATGGATCACTTTAATCTAAATCTACATTGGCAAGACCAAGATGACACAAACTTGACACTTCTCCCTAATATTGAAATTTGAAAGTGTACTGTTTCACCACAAAAAAAAAACAAACATTAGATGCATCTAATAAAAGTAAAAATTATACAAGCAACTGCATAAACTCCAACACAATACATAGATCTGTTGTCAAATTGTAAAACTGGTGTAATATAGACATTCTGGTTGAACCCTTCAACAAAAAAAGGCCTCTTAGTCTTCCAGACTCAAAATTATTATGTTTCATTACCGAACATGAACATTTTGAATATCAATAGCCATTGCCATGCCCACAGCCTCAGGGGCGCATGCCTATATTAAAGGCCTCAGGATGCTGTTTTTTGTCAGGAATTATCATATACAAAATGTATTTAATTTAATTTACCATCAATACAATCTAGTGAAATGACTCTGGAAGAAAAGCTGGCAAAACTATACTTTAGTTTAGTAGGCTAGCAGAATTTTGGTTGCTAACTTCAATTTTCGTACTGCCCAATAAATCTAAATATAGCCACTAAATCTAACCATAACCACTAAATCTGACCTATAACCACTAAATCTGACCTATACTATAGCAACTAAATCTGACCTATAGCCACTAAATCTGACCTATAGCCACCAAATTTAGGGTTAGGGTTAGGGTTAAGGTTAGGGTTAGGGTTAAGGTTAGGGTTGAAGTTAGCGACCAAAATTCTGCTAGCCTACTAAAGTATAGTTTTGCCGAAAAGCTCTTACCAACTTGCTTTGGTCCACAATGAGAATGCCATTCAATGATTCATCCGGAATCCAACGACTTCCAACATGAAGTTTGATGCCTGAAAATTTGACAACAAAAATATATTCTGAGGGATACATTTCAAACTTACTGCTCAAGTTACAAAGATTTGAATTGAACCAATCACGGCAGCAACAGAGCATTGTTTATCTCTTCTATCACACTGCTGCACTATTCCTTCGCTTGTTTTATACCCCGCCCTACTTTAACCAAAAAAATCACTATTTTTAAAGCATTTTTCAGCCACATGTAGCAAGCATTACTTTTGTCTTAACTTTACTTTAAATTACCACTACAATCCTATTTGACCCACAAACAATGCAATGCCCAATCTGCAAGGCCCAATCCTAATTAAGGCTAAGCCTAAGGCAGCCAGCCCATAGCCAAGGAAATGCCAATAACGATTGCAATGCCTGGCCTAGGGCCCTAGTAAATGCCATGGCATGCCCATGGTGGGCATGGGCATGGCGATGGCCCTGGGCAGGCCACATCCAATATTTAGTGATTAGTCTTAATAATTCTTGCTTATGAAGTTATAGTAAGACTCTTACCTGTTACAGTCAGCATTAAGTTCAGCAGAAACAAAAGCACAATACTCTGTTTCTTGGTCCTGGATGATGACAGCATAAAACTAGCCATGTTCACTTTGTATTCAGATTGCTTTAAAAATGCCAATATATTCGCTGCATCACATCACAGCCAATTACTGCATTGATATTGATATGCGTAATATATAGCTAGCTCGGCGCGGCCGGCGGCCCGGTACTTGCGGTCGGCCGGTCGATGGACGGAAACGTCGGCGTCCGGCGCCGCTCGGCGCCGCCATGGCCAGGGGTCCGGCGAGCGAATCGACCGAGAGGCGGCCTTCAGCTTCCTAGCTGCATGCTGGCCTAGTACGGTACGGTACCTTGGTAGGCAGTACATCCCCCAATATTTGACATTTTTAAAGGTGGGGGTGGCCTGTATATCCACAATCCACAATCTTCCAGGGCCTAGGGCTGCGCCCCCCTGGACACCCATTAGGGTCATCTGACCCAATCCCCTGAACACACTAATTTCAGAATTTCGCGCTATGCGCACTAACATAGAGTTTGAATATAACTGAAATAGCGAACTATGGGAATCTTATTGTGAACAACATTATTTTTGTTAGGACTCCAAATCCAAAATGTTTCCGGGGGCTCTGCCCATTGGACCGGCCCCATTAAAGCCATTTGACCCAATCCCCTGCATGACTTGTATACATTTATTCAGAATTTCTTGCTATATGCCCACTAAAATATAGCTAACTATATTTAACTCGCTATAGTATATACTTATTTTTGTTTTGTTTAGCTGACTATGGGAATCAGTTATGAAAAACATCTTTCCTTCAGGATTTTGAGAATCCAAAAGCTTCCGGGGGCTCCGCCCTATTAAGGCCGTCTGACCCAATCTAAGGCACTTATTCAGGATTTCTCGCTATGCGCACTAAAATAAAAAGGATTTTTTTTTTTTATTATTTTTTTTTTTTTTATAAGACCCGGCTGCAGGATTAAAGTAACTTACAATTATAATCATTGAACTGTAGTAATTATGCCGCTTATATAGTCTCACAAAGATCCTAAGTTGAACTTTTATTTACTCTAAGTTGGACTGGGTTGGACTTAAAGGAACTACAGCGTCTAGATGGCCTAATTTTCGCAATCCGACTCTCTATATGTATTTTTTCCTGAAGAAAAAGAATTTGGCAGTCATTTCTCGTGAAATCAATACATTTTGGGGTAATTAGTAAATTTCTAATTGTCCTGGGAACGCCCCTTTTAAATCGCCAAAATGTGACGTCATCTAAAGAACGGACTAATGAACTAAATTCTGTAGATGACGCGTCATGACGTAAGCCAATGAATTGTCGATCACGTGTCAATCACGCTGCCGATTCTGGACCCTTATGCCCGGCGCAGACAGAGCCGACTCGACTGGTTGTCCTTCCGATCGGCTCAGTTTGCAGTGCCTCGCGACACACATTTAGCCAGTCGAGAGACAGTCGTATGCCAGCTGGGGCCGATTCAACACGATAAATCTGCTCCGACCGACCGGGCCCAACTCTAGCCTGATTGAAACCAGTCGGATCGGGTCGAGTCGGCTCTGTCTGCAGACGGCTTAAATGTGGGTGGGGCGTAAATGAGATTTGGCAGAAATTTAGTCTTAAATCACTACTGTGTTTATTTTCATGGATTTTTTTTTCGGCAGACCTATTTTACAAGTCATAAACTATGAAATAAAGTGCCAAAGTACGTTGTATTCTTTAGGTCCTTTAAACATTATGGAAAGCCGTTTGTAGCCTTGGAATAAAAAATATATTCAAAAGTAAAAATGCAGGTATTTTAGACTATTCATAAATGTTACATCAAGAACATGAAATCTCCTTGATAATAGAAAATATCAATGATTTGAATCAACATTTTATGCCATTTAAAAGAAATTTTACAGAATTGTTTCAAAGAAACTATAGCTTTCCATAGTTGCTAAGTCCAACTTAGAGTTAAGTTCAACGTAGGATCTTTGTGAAACACCCCCCCCCCCCCTTGACAAGTAATTTGCATATAAATTATAGGTCCGAAAAGGCCATTATCTATTAAAATATCATGCCCTATTCTCAAGCTCAAGTTTTTAAGGGTGAACATATTGAAACATGAGACCCTCCCTAGATTCCCATTAAAGGGCAATGCAACTCAAGAATAGAGTTTATCCTACTTTATACATCGTAATATATGCTTGTTTATTATAATTATGTAACATTACTCCGACTCAGATTTCTGCTTTGGAAGAAATATGTGAAAACTCTATCGGATATACCACTATTCACGCGAACACTGGACGCCGCCATTATTAGGTTTGTGCGGACTACGGTCAATGATATGCACTAATGCATTTCAATAGCACCAATTCAAACCATTGTCTGAATAGTTGTAGATGCTTTGAAATCAGTGAAAAGCTTTGTGTTCGGCCCTAAGCACATACGTCAGAGTTTGCAAAGCATGTCGGGTAATTACAAGAACATGACCGCTCTCATCATCTTTTGCCGCCGTATAAGAATTAGTCAAATGTGCATGGGTATGTTCACGTAAGGATTTCATGGGATCCAGGAGGCCAAAATTGCCAAGTTATGTATCAAATCAAAATGTCTGTTCACCCTCTAAACGATAATTATAACCGAAAGCCATAGTTTCATTGCCCTTTAAATAGTAGCTGCCACCACATTTACAGAAGAGATGCGACTCTTCGGATGTAACCTTCGGACTGTTTTGTTGTCCTCGGGTCCGAGATGGAAGGAGCCCCCAAGAAAATATTAAAGAGACTTTATAGTAACATTGTCAAAATCCTACAAACTTATTTGGAGCTCTATTGGTACTCGTCATATTCATATTAACATTTAAGGCACGGGACATGTTACGGTTTTTCAAATTTCCATTTCGTTCAACTTCAAAAGATATTTACGATTGAAGTGTTCAGAATTGTTGATGTTAAACTGTCTATGGAATAATTAAGCCGTGTAAGTAAGTACAATAAAGTTAGTGAATAACAAAAGTTTGCATTTTTGCTAATTTCTATAGGCCAAATACATCCAATTAACATGAAATGTTCACACATCATTTTGTGGACATATCTAATCACATAAATACAGATTGTATTAATCGCTCATCACGTTTTGCATTTGTCAACAAAGTTACTAGATCAAGAGTGCTATAACTAATCCCAATATAAGACAGAAAGAAACAAACCAATAATCACAGTGTCAAAGTCAATAGTGTGTATTGTATTGTTCACCATTTTAATATGTAATGAAAATTGTCTTACATTTCATATATCAAGCATATACCCACATAAATACGCAGAACTCTATACAAAGAGAAAGAAACATTTATGAATTTGAAACAGTGACAATAAATGAAAGACTATTATAATATAAAGTGGTCTATTTTATAGTGGAATGGAAATTGTTGAATAAATAATTGATTGCACGTGATTAAAAATACACAATATATTATTGGAAAATTTTGTTTAATAAACATCATTTATACAATAATTTTAACATAATCGAAGGTGTATCACAATTAATAATTTCAGTTCCTATTGAATTTTCGATAACAGGTTATACATGACGGCTAATATAAAGATAAAATAATGGACAGAAAGGTGCACCAATAGACCCGTTGTTTTCATAAAATATCACGCTAATTTTGAAAAACGATTTACATCACAACCGTTAAAGATACTCAAACTATATTTGCAATAATTGTGTAGAGGAAAGTCAACACAGTTCAATTAAAATGTCAATAGAGTACAGAAGCCATGACGTCATAAAAACACTTTTTTTGAATTTTCAAATTTGGACTTCATTTTTAGAAAGAGCATAACAAATAATGTCCAAATACCGAAAATCAAAGGAATAGGTTACGTATTGGCTGAGATATGCCCATCCGAATGAATTTTTACTTCAATGGGCAATCAGTGTTATAAAGCACTGGTTCCTAAATTTATGAACCAGTGCACTATAACACTGATTGCCCATTGACACAACAAATCATTCGGATGGGCATATCTCAGCCTATACGTAACATATTCCTTTGAATTTCGGTATTTGGACATTATTTGTTATGCTCTTTCTGAACATGAATTCCAAATTTGAAAATTATAAAAAAAAATGTTTATGACATAATTTATGGCATCACACTTCACCACTCTTATTGCGCAATGATAGAAAACAATTTTCATTGCTCGTGACTACAATTTGATGAATATTAAACAAAGACAAGTAATTAGATTTACTCCACATACCAAATACAAATATTGAACATCAAATATGATTTAGAAATTTTTTTTATTTACACACAAAATTTTACCAATCGCCGGTATGATTATTTTTATGAGTTTCAGATATTGCATTACGTCATTATTCTGATTGATGACGACATTGTATCGGAACATAGTTGTGTACATACAGATTGTATTCAGTTTAGAACTTTGAAAAAAGTACACATAAACAAAAGCGAATACAATTCTATTTCTGCTGCCCTTCGAAATATTATCAAAACTAATTGTATTTTTGTCTAGCATTATATAGCAGTTATGTATATATATATCACCTGGTCTGTGTTTTTTTTTTAATAAATAAAAGTATATAAACGACTAATTATACGTCGTTTTTTCAACCAGAATGATATATGGTTAACAATGTGCATGTTTTGGGCATGATTGCTTCAATAAAATTATGTTTCCGACCGATAAACAAATTATACAGAACATACTATACCATGACTACATTTCATTCAATTCAATTGATTCATCGTAGTGATTAAACGTTCTCATAAAATGAATATTCCTTACTATTCATTATCAGCACACCATTGGCCATGCAAGAGGTCCGATAACAAAACTGCACAAACTATAAACTATAATCTAAAACAAGCTATTGAAAAGAAAATGAACGAATTAAACATCTTATGATAAACAATAAGTCCTTCCTGTGACTGATATACATAACCACAAATATACAGACATAGTACTGTAATAATTACATAGTTATTTGTTTGTGATTAGGCTACTTCAATAATATTTCAACCAAAACAGTTATATGGAATATGATGACACGTATATAGTGACGAATTTCCGAAGATGAAACTACAATGCATGAGTATATTCAAATAATAAAGACGAACATTGACTAATAAAAAGTGAAAGTGAGTTATATAATTATAATGACTTCTTCATTTCCTATACTATAAAGTTTTCATAGACTAAAAATGCATCACATCAGTGTATCATCAAGTTAAGACTTCAGTCAAGTAAACATTTAAAATGATACATGAAATGAATGTACAAAGTTATCATCTATACCTGTATACTGCCAACATGTTCTGCATGATGTATAACTATAGACAGGTACATCACCTTTAAAAAAAATCAGTGTAATACAAATTCAAAGTTATATACCATCTCCTCAACATTCAATTTCCCATTATAGCGGGCCACAACATGTAGCACTAGCGAGAAATTCATCGCCGGGTTTTTGATTTTGGTCATTTATAGGAGTTTTCTTTGGGTTTGGGTTTAGGTTTGGGCGTCGTTTGGATTTGGGGCATTAATATTATTATTAAAGATTATACTACGTCCTCATTTTCCATCTAGAGCCCCGTTGCAGAAAGAATTGCAATCGATTGTAAAGTTGCAATTGATTGCAAGTGAGAAAATATGCTCATTTGAACTAATCAGATTTGCGCATTCAGTCACATTATCTGACTTGCAATTAATAGCAACTTTCCAGTCGATTATAAGTCTTTCTGCAACGGGACACTAAGCTGTTTCTATCTCCTTACGAGTGTCCTCTACTCCTTCTTAGCGGGTAAGACGTTGTCCTGGAAGAGCGGCGTGACGTTGCCCGGTGGTCGGAAGAACGCAACGCTCAGCACCTTGCCTTCCTTTGTGATCACCTTGCATTTTGAGGAGTTTTCTTTGGATTTGTGTTCGGGCGTCGTTCGGATTTGAAGCATTATATTAATAATGTAATTAAATATATGTATGCTACATCACTTTGTTGTTCTATCCAGGGCTCTTTCTATTTCCTTACGAATGTACGAGTGTCCTCTACTTCTTAGCGGGTAAGACGTTGTCCTGGAAGAGCGGCGAGACGTTGCCCGGTGGTCGGAAGAACGCAACACTCAGTACCTTGCCTTCCTTCGTGATCGCCTTGCCGATGCCGTACTCTTGGCTACCTTTCCAGACCATTTGGGTGAAGTGACCTGTAGAGGAAATAACAAAAACCGATGATAAACCAAAACCGTTATACAGCTTCTTAATAAAATTATTATAGTCATGTATGTTTTACGAATATACTGCTTTGAATTATGTTGTACGGTATGTCCATGGCTCCGTTGCAGAAAGAGTTGCAATCGATTGCAGAGTTGCAATTCATTATTGTGTGCAAGCCTAAGTGGTTAAAATGTGCATTCTTTATTTGACTTGCAATTAATTGCAGCTTTACAAGCAATTGAAACTATTTCTGCAACGGGGCCCTGATAATTATGATATACTAGACGTTTCACTTCACTGATTTATGTATTTGGCATATTGTTCGAATATTTGTATACCTATCTTTAAATAGGTGATATTTTTCCTAAAAACAAATTATTATGGCATATGGGGATGCATATTATTTTCACACGACTGTGCACTGGTATTGTGATTAGTACATAATTGTTTTAATCATTGCCAAAGTTTGTATCTTGTTAGTCTAATTAGTCTAATTACCAATATTATTGTTTGAAATATAAGAATAATAATGAGAACAAAAATAAAAAAATCAAGATTATGTCCCTAGTCTATATCACCGACTTCAACTATACTAAGATGTTGAAAGTAACAATAAAACCAAACAAAGGTGTGAAAGTTCCCGCGGTCTCTTACCTGCCCCGGAAGTGAATCCCGCCTTCTTGAAGTCATATTTCTCGATCTGCTTGTACCACATATCAACGACCTGTTGACCTGCGTGGGGAAGAGAGTTTCACATTTTTGTTTAATTAAATGTAAATAATATTATTTTCTCTTCTGAGTAATTATATTCTGAAGAGTTAACACATTTAGACGTTGAAGTCTAAATATGAGAGGATGTTACGTCATTTCATAAGAAATTATCAAGAATTGTGTTATTTATAAAAAGCATTTTTTTTCTGTGGGCTTGACCGAAGAAAGGTAAAAGAATCTACATTTTTTTTTAAATAAAGAAAGGCATATAGAAAGATTTCATTCATCTCGTTAAATTTCAGTATAATCAATACAGTCAAACCTGTGTAGAGTGGCCACTCAAGGGTACAAGGTAAGTTGCCACTGTAGACAGGTCACCTCTGTAGGCAGGTTCCATAACACTGATTTCCTTTGCAGAAGGGGATCACTCTTGGTGGCTTCTATAGACAGGTTGGCTGCTATAGACAGGTGGCCACTATTAAAGACAGTTTTGACTGTACCTGTGAATTCTGTGCTGGCGCTGTTGTAGTGCATGGCCACATTCTCGCCGACGTCCGTCTCGCTGCTGTTCTTGAACTCGTTCTTCTTCGCCAGCTCGGCGGCGAACTTCTGCGCGCGGCGGTCGAGGTCGTCCGAGTGCTTGAGCTTGCTAACCCCGTGCTTGACTCGGAGTTTGTTGACGGCTTCGAGACTGGTCTTCTGGAAGGATTTCAGGTCTGAGGGCGAGGTGTCTGCTTCCTTCAGCTTAACGGCTCCCATCTGCATTGGGAAAGGAACATTTGAATATAATTTTGAATTTCATAAAGTCGTTTTCAGTCGTTGATAAAGGTATATCAAAGCTATTCGTATATATTTTGTTTAAGAAAGAGCAGCCATGACTGTACAAACCTGCCATATCTTTACCATCAATACAAAACTGATGGCGGTAATAATTCAAGATGGAATAATGGAATGGTTAAAGGGGAATTCCACCCCAAGAAACGTGATGTTTGCTATATGAAATAAAGTGAATATGAGCAATCATGAGCGAAATTCTGGGTAAAGTAGTAACACAAAGTTATGACAGGTATGCAAAACAGTAATTTTCCAGGTTTATACACAGTCCATTTTAGGACTACCCAAGATCTAAGAAAGTATACGGTCCTTCTCGGGTCTATCCACTCCTTCTCGGGTCTATCCACTCCCTCCCTTCCTTATGCATGGTGCTACCGCAAGCCATCTGTACATGCATCTTCCGATTGTTACCTTCCTAATCGTCGCATCCACTTCAGCCGCCTTTGCGTCCCTGCTCGGCTTTGTCTCGTGCTCCGTCGTCCGAACGACGCGCGTCGTTTCCTTCTCGCGCTGCGGCGGCGGCATCTTGCCGTCATCGCGACGCGCCACGTTCTCCGCGAAGTGGTCGATGACGTTACCCGGTGGGCGGTACTGGCCGACGATGATCACCTTCCCCTCCTTCGTGATTGCCTTGCCGATGCCGAACTCTCGAGAGTCCTTCCACACCATCTGGGTGAAATGACCTAACACACACACAAAACAAAATTAATGAGATACGTTGGCCTTTTTATTGACTTGATAATACTCATGTTGATTGCAGTTGTGTTGTTTATAAACATTACTGATCTTAATTTAATAGAAGAGAATACATTCAAACATTATGTCGATGTTGAAATTTTCTTCTTTTTTTCTTCAAAGTTTCGGTGAGAAGAAATTAATCAAACTTTCATAAGGTCAAAGTCAATTGTTAAATATTTTGCAAGTATTGTTACAGTGAAATTAAATATCAGTTTCGTCTTCTTAATTTTGGTATCATTATTTATATTAATTATTAGGTATTCCAGTTGTATATGATTTAATTTAATCGTTTTTAATTATAATACAATTGTTTCGGAAACGTAAATCGTACTAACCTGCTCCTTTCGTAAAGCCTGGCTTCTTGAAGTCATAGTTATGTATCTCACTGTACCAGTGAGTGGCGGCTTCCTTGCCTGTTCGACAAAGATAATGACAAAACAAAATATCTTCAGACTAATATACATGTATATGAGCAACTGAATTGTATGTCTAGACTTTCAAATGATAGAAAATATTAACAACCATCTGATAATTATTTTTAAATATCACAGCCATTAACAGCAGCGCTGATTATTTCAAGTCTTTTCAAGGCGCTAGTGAGGATCCCACACGTGTCTATTATTTACACCAATATCAACATAATATATGTCATATTACAGATGTTTTCCCCGAAAATCAACCTACAGACGAATCAACGTACAGACGAATCAACGTATACAGTTAAACATCTATAGTCGGAGACATGGCCTTAAAGTTGCGAGGTTATTGTCTTATATGAAAGAAAATGTCATTTAATAGCATGCCTGAAAAAATTGGGGCTTGAAATCTCTTTTTCGTGGAGTTATAGACCTAAAACTAATAAACCGTCGTCCAACATTTTATTGTGCATTATACGTGTATTCACCCGGTGAGAAAGTTCGCACACGGATTCCACGGAGTACTACATCGCTATGCGTGACCCCTACGTGACCCGCGCTAGCTACGTGACCCGCGCATAAATAATAACGGCATAAGCGGATACTAAACAAAATAACCAAACCTCGCTTACCCTGACTACATGTCATTACATATTTTTCATTTTTTTGATCTTTTTCCGTGACATACCTTTACAAATGTCGGCTTCACAATACCTATACCTGAATATTAAAGTACAATATTGTTGTAATATTATGCTAAATCAGTTAAACTCATTTATTGACCGATATATAGTTTGATGGAGGGACGCATTCGTTTTTCATTCGTAGAATCCAAATTACAGGGCTGTTCGATCTGATTTTTGTTTTGTGCGTTACATTCATCCCCATCCGTCAACTGGAAACTGTTCAGACGTTTTGTAAAAGAGGAACTGTCCCTTTAAAGACAACATTCCAAATAGTTACACCCTAAACGAATAATGATTATGAAATACTACTATACCGTAATAAAAAAAAATCTACTAATCAATCAGTAGGTGGAAACAAAAACAAATTTAATGATTTGAACATGAGTCGCCCCCATATCTCAGAGACATTCAGGCCTACCTGCGTATTCAGTGGTGATGCTCGAGTAGTTCATGGCGACGTTCTCGCCGATGTCGCTGTACTTGCTGTGCTCGAACTTGTCGTTCTTCGCCAGGTACCTCGCCCACTTCCGCGCCCTCTTGGCGAGCTGCCGATTGTGCTCCAGTGGTTTGGCGTCGTGGTGACGTCGCACCTCGTTGTGTTCCGCTAGGGCCTCCTTCATAAACTTCTTCTGCTCGCTGCGTGAAACTTTCGGGCAACCGCCCCACTTGTCCTTCGACTTCTTTCTGAAAACACCCTGCAATCAGACCGTATGCAAACAATCAAGATGAGGACAATGGCGGTATTAAAGGAAAGAAAGGATGGGAAATGATAAGCAACCAAAATGATGATCCTTTGCGACGTCTATACTCGTTGTGTTCCTCTAAAGCCTCCTTCATGAACTTCTTCTGCTCGCTGCGTGACGCTTTTGGGCAACCGCCCCACTTGTCCTTCGACTTCTTTCTGAAGACACCCCTAATTGACATCATAATAATTATGCGAGAAAAGAGGAGAAGGAACAATACAAAATAAAGTTTAAAGAATTAACGTGGTGACGTCGATACTCGTTGTGTTCCGAAAGCCTCTTTTATGAATATCTTCAGTTAGCTGCGTGACACTTTCGAGCAACCACCATTCATATAACATACAATAAAAGAGGAGTAGAAACAACTATCAAACCTCAATGAAATTAAGCATCAATAATTGTAGTGTATGCATTCTTTTTCCCTATGTTATATCACCTCGACGTTCTTATTTTGGTTTTGATTTGTTCTAATATATTGTCGACATGAAATAATGTTACTCAAACTCTACTGATTGAAGTAATCAAAATACAAAATATTATATAATCACCTTCTTCTTTCCTCCCTCATCATCGCTGCTACTGCTACTGCTGCTCGACGAACTGGTAGATGCTCGTCGGGCCGCCGACTTCTGCTTCTTCTCGACTTTGCTCGCGAGCGGCGGGAAGACGTTGTCGGGGAAGCGGCCCTGGACGTTCCCGGGCGGCTTGTAGTTGGCGACGATGATGACCTTGCCTGCGTCCGTGATCGCCTTGCCGATACCGAACTCCTTGCTCGACTTCCACACAACCTGAGCGAAATGACCTGACGAGGACAATGCAAAACGTTAAATCACAAATCATATAGTTCACACACTGTTTTCGAAATAGTTATTGTTCGATGCTTTTCGAGAGAAAAGAAAGAAGAACAAAATATCTCCCTGATAATGGAGATATCTTTAATAGAATTGAAGGCGTTCCATAACGATTTACTATATACTCACAAATCAATGGACAGTAGGTGATAGTCTGATATAAATGTCACTTTTTTTCACTAGGTTTTTCTATGAAACTAGCACACGTTATCAAAATAATTGTTAACGATGTTCATATATTATTGAAGTCTTTAATATTACTTTCAGAAAAATAAATTAAGAAGTTAATGGTTCACTTTAATAATATATAAACAAAGATATGACTTACCAGTCTTTTGGCTAAATGCAGGATGACTGTAGTCATAGTCGTCGTGTTCTTTGTACCACATGTCCGTGGCATCTTTACCTATTTCAATCGAGAAGGGGGAAAATAACAAGAGAATATACGTTATACCGTAGGAACGTTACTACGTTCACTAAAACTAGTACATGTATAATGTATACCTATCATTCTTCAATTATCCTTCTATTAAAGGGATAGTTCAGTTTGGGTTTAAAGAGCTAGCGCTTCGATATGTTATTTTTGTGTTCGGTAATGTTTAACCGAACATTACATTCACAATTTTGATTATTAAACTTATGTTTGAAACTTGATGCGTCTGGAGGGCGCCCTCTCGTGTTAACGGCTACTTTTTGAATGAAAGCAGTCCTGTAATTTAACCGTTTATATGTTTTACTATAATTCGGTCATCGTTCATTTATCCCTTTAAAGTATGAAACATTCCCAATTAATATTTCTTCTTGAGTTTGTATAGGTCACTGTGTTTCTAAGACTGCCTTGAGTATGTAAGCTATTCATTCTGCAATGCACTTTCCTTTTTTTTATAACACGTCTAGGACAATTAATGTTGGGCAAATGCCTTTGACAAGCCTAATGACCACGACAAAATCAGAAGTAGAACTTATATCGATTTACTACAGGTAAGTTATTAGAAAATGTTTTCACATCAATTAATACAAACGTCTCTAAGTAAACTATTACCTAATTGGCACAGGGGCAAGGCTATGGTTCCATAATTATTTTCATGTGTTATTAACATTAACATTTAATGGTTAATAACCATTTTCATTATTCTGCCGTTATCATAAATCAAGATGATGACAGCAATTTGGGTGAATGTTAATTAGTATAAATTATATATGTGAAACGTTAATGTGCCATAAATAACATGTGTTTTAAAGATGTTCCCTGAAATCTTAATCTAAAAAAAGATTAAGAATCTTTCTGAAAGATTAAGAATCTTTCTGAAAGATTAAGAATCTATTAGCTGGAAGCTGATAAAATGTGTTGCTTTTTTCTTTCCCTTTCTTCATATATTTATTCATTTTATTGTTTATTGTTTGTTGTTTGAGGGGGATGTATTATATTTGTTCACATTACTGCAATCACACCCATCTACCTGAGAACTCTGTGGACGCGGATGAATAGTGCATGGCGACATTCTCGCCATAGTCAGTGTGGTTGCTGGACTTAAAGTCGCCACTCTTCGCAAGGTGCTCTGCCCATCTCTGCGAATGGTCGTTCAATTCGTCCGATAACTTCAGGTTGGAGGAGCCGTGGATATCGCGACATTTGTTGTGTGAAGATAGCGCATCTTTTCGGAAGGTCTTCAGTTCGGAGTTGCTGATCTTCTTGGCCATAGTGACGGATTAGTGTTTGTGTCTGGAAGAAAAAAAAACATACCAAATAATAACAAATTAAATGTTTTCCTACAAGTAAAAGTAACATAGAGGGATAACGTTGCCTTAAAATGACACAAGTCATCATAGCTTGGGATAGGGGTGCAATGGGGCGTACGTTGCCCCCCCCCCCCCCCCTCGCCCCAAAACACACACACACACACACACACACACACACACACACACACAAAACAACAAAACAAACAATACAACAACAAAAAACATTGCATTATGAAGCAAACTTACAATTCATTTTTCTGTTTGATGACAAAAGTGCACACAATCCATGTTAACAACCATTTAAAATAAGAACCATGAATGTGACATAGACAAACAAAGTAACAAAACAATACATACACAGTGAACAACTCTCTACGCATAGCTATGATAATGATTCATATAAATATAACTACCTGTATTATTAGTTGACAATACATAATGTACATAATGTGACATTTGATATGACGAGGGAACTTGATATCATTAAAGGTTATTATGGTTCTGTGTATAAGATATCATTGCAATAATTGTGATGATTATTGCAAACATAACTATAAAAAGGGAACTAAACTCGTTATTGTATTAATAGATGATATACAGGAATATGATGGTAGTAAATTTATGAGAATATTAATAATTAGCATGTGATACAAGTGAACATTAATTCATTTTGTAACTAGATGTATCTTCGATTGCGAGCAATCGAAAATTATGCCTCCGCTATCACGCGATTTTAATATCAAGCCCAAATTAACATGCACTGATTTCATTTAAAAAAATATTTTTCATATATTTTGAGACCTGTGACCTTGACCATATGACCCCAATCTTTGATGGCTCCCTAAAAAACATTCAAGTACCAAGTTTGATTGAAATCTGACATTTAGTTCTTGAGATTTTGTCATTATAAGCTTGTTTGCATAAGTATAATGAGTCCCGTGACCTTGACCTCAACCTCATGACCCCAACATTGTATGGCTACGTTGACTCTTTATGATACATTCAGGTACCGAGTTTGATTGAAATATGACATTCAGTTCTTGAGATTTTGCCATTACAAGCCATTTTCGCATACATATTGAGTCCTGTGACCTTGACCTTTGACCTCATGACCCCCAAATCTAATCAGATCAGTGGCACCCCGATATGTACACTCATACCAAGTTTGAAATTGATCCGTCTACCGGTTCTTGAGATATCGCAAGAACGAGGCATTTTTGCGCATACATTGAGTCCTGTGACCTTGACCTTTGACCTCATGAACCCCAAAATCTAATCAGATCATTGCCACCCCAATATCTACACTAATACCAAGTTTGAATTTGATCCGTCAACCAGTTCTTGAGATATCGCGAGAACGAGGCTTTTTTGCATATATATTGAGTCCTGAGACCTTGACCTTTGATCTCATGACCCCTAAAATCTAATCAGATCATTGTCACCCCAATATGTACACTCATACCAAGTTTGAAATTGATCCGTCAGCTGGTTCTTGAGATATCGCGAGAACGAAAACGGGACGGACGGACGTACGGACGGACGGACGGACGGACAACCCAAAAACATAATGCCTCCGGCCACTTCGTTGGCGGAGGCATAATAAAAACAAATGATGGAAGAATATATGATCTCCCCATCCCACCAACATCAAAACAACCATAACTAACATGAAATAAATAAAGATAGGAACATTTCAACAGTGTCCTGGCAGAAAACAACAATTAAAAACTGTTCATTTTCATGAAGAATAAAACATTATGCACGCTAAAACGAAATGTATTTGACCATGCTAGTAAAACGTGACCATTTCGCAATATTTATAACTAAATGTTAAAGGGAATTTTAGTAACATTGTCCAAATCCTCCAAACTTACTTCTTTTATACCTTGCTGTATATGTGTATTAACAATAGAAGCATGGAACATGTTTCCGTCTTTCAAATCTCCCTGTCGTTAAAAATATATGTATGATTGAAGTGTTCGGATTTTCAACTATCCACTGGATAATCATAACCGTGAACAAAGTCCGTGCAATGAGTTAGTGAATATCACTGTGCATTTTCGCTCATTACTCGGCCATACAACATCCATTTAACGTGAACTGTTCACACATTACTCAGTGGACATATCAGATCACAACACTATACATGTTATCAACCATTCATCACTTTTTGCACATGTCAACAAAGTTAATATATCCATGACTTAGTGACTTACCCATTAGCAAGAAATATGGTGAAAATCATTATCTTTGTTTGTCCAGTCCAAAAACAAAACACTGAACACGTTGAAATATGATTATACAGGCATTTACATCTAAACTATCCCGTCGTAGTAAATAACAACAACCATATGTGATTCACTATTATGTTAAAACATATGGTGGCCCTATACTGTACATAATACTGTATATGTTCAACTGACTATAATATGAACATCTGCCTTGAAGAAGAAAAAAATCAATATTGCGATTGTCGACAAAAGAAACAAAATGCACGTGTCTCAATCCAGGGAACTATACATCCATCCTTGCAATCAATTGTTGATTTTATTGGAAAATTGCAGTATCTGAATTACTTGGGTCATATGTACATGTACGGTATATCCAAATCAATACACAATGGGTAAATGCAGTCCGATTGATAAACACGAGACCATATTAACGTTTAAAGGGATCTAGTTATATACTTTGTTGACATAATTATGCAACAAAATGAAGAACGGATAAAAAAAAAATGGTTTTCTGCGATCTAATATGTCCCCTGAGTGATGTGTGAAAATTCCATGGTATATATGAATGTCATAATAACTTATCGCACTAGCATTTATACACAGTTGACATTATCCAATGGATGATTAAAAATCCGAACACTTCAAGATTGAGGTGTTCGGATTTATATCTATCAAACGAAAGGGAAATTCGGAAGACCGAAACCTGTTCCATGCTTCTATTGGTAACACAAATAGATCTAAATAATTTAGAACCACTAGTGTCTATTAAAGTAAGTTTTGTGAATGTTGACAATGTTGTTCGATCCCTTTAACAAGACAATCGCGTTTGTTTTAACAAGACGATCGTATAGTGGTTTAATTCAGATGACTAATTACTCTGTTAGTGTTTGTTTTGTCGGTACTGTACGTTCAAAGACCATTGGTGAGGGCCAAATGTGCCAAAGTCTGGATTAGATCTCTAGATACTAATACTAACTTACAAGATGGCGCAGATGACAATTTATCTGATGTTGCCAGCCATTTGCATGGCCCATATTCATGAAATATTGCTATATAGCTTGTAAGTTTTATGCTACTTTGTATGATATGACAAAGTATGGAACAAATTTGGTTGAATTATAAGTTGCGTACTATAGTGATTATATTGAGGAATAACATGATAACCCTGCCAACCCTATAAGTTCGGGACTTATTACTCGTTGCTTACTACTTATAACCAGTATGGATCTAAGATATAGCAGTGCCAAGAGGGTTTATTTGGGTTTCTCAACTGATTTCTTATTAATCATGATTTCACCCCAAGGTCCTTATTACACTATCCCAACTCAGCTCTCATTTTCCTTTTTCTTTTACATTTTGATTCGTGTTATTTTCCTTGAATCTATTATCAGCATGCGTTTCTTCTTCTTCTTGCGTTTCTTCTTCTAAGGGCTTTGTCCACCTTACTATCCAAGCTTAAAACTAAACACACACACACACACACACACACACACACACACACACACACACACACACACACACACACATACACACAAACTGTCGCGTCAAGGTAAAAAAAAAAAAACTGAAGTGTTAATAAACCGATTTCAGGGTATACTTATTAGCAGAATTAAAGGAACAGTTCCTTTTTTACAAAACGTCTGAACAGTTTCCAGTTGACGGATGGGAATGAATGTAACACACACAAACAAAATCAGATCGAACAGCCCTGTAATTTGGATTCTACGAATGAAAAACAAATGCGTCTCTCCATCAAACTATATATCGGTCAATAAAGGAGTTTAACTGATTTAGCATAATATTACAACAATATTGTACTTATTCTGGTATAGGTATTGTGAAGCCGACATTTGTAAAGGTATGTCACGGAAAAAGATCTAAAAAATGAAGAATATGTAAATTACATGTAGTCAGTTTAAGCGAGGTATGGTTATTTTGTTTAGTATCCGCTTATGCCGTTGTTATTTATGCGCGGGTCACGTAGCTAGCGCGGGTCACGTAGGGGTCACGCATAGCGATGTAGTACTCAGTGGAATCCGTGTGCGAACTTTCTCACCGGGTGAATACACGTATAATGCACAATTAAATGTTGGACGACGGTTTATTAGTTTTAGGTCTATAACTCCACGAAAAAGAGATTTCAAGCCCTAATTTTTTCAGGCATGCTATTAAATGACATTTTCTTTCATATAAGACAATAACCTCGCAACTTTTGAAATTTGGCTTGCAAAAGAGGGTCTGTCCCTTTAACAGGTTGGGATATATATCGCACTATTTTCGGTGATTTTTGCGACTGAAGATATAATGTTACAGCAATGCTTTGTCGATTCCCATAGCACCGTGAAATTGAACACATTCGTGTGAAACGGAAGGAGTTCTGGTTTCCTCGTCAGTTCTCCATTATTCCCTGCAACACGAATGCAGTCCGTGAGCTCTTATGATTTCCATGTATTTTAAAGGTATCTAGTAACATTGTCAAAATCCACAAAATTACTTATATCTCCATGGGCGTAGATATGTCATTGAAACCTATTCATCAGGGGGGATGATTCTATTCATTCATCCCCCCTGATGAATAGGTATTACGTAAGTATCTACGCCCATGTATAATTATCTCTAGCAGCTATCACATACCATGATGTACTATATGTATTTGTATAACCAATACAAGCAAGGAGACGTTTCGGTTTTCCAAATTTGTCTTTCTTTATAAATATATTTATGATTTATGATTGGAGATTTGATAACTGTGTAAAAAGCAAGTGCAATGAGTTTGCAAGTACAGTATCACTTTGCATTTTCGCTCATTTAATTACTCTGTCATATGACATTCATTTACTATAGAATTTTCAAACATCACTCACTGGACATATCGTCTAACAGAAAAAAAATTTACCAACCCGTTGTTAAATAGTTTTTGCACATTTCAACAAAATTACTAAATCCCTTAAAGTGCATTGCTTTCATAACTTCCAATGTGCGATATACCATGTAATGAGCAAAACCTGGTGTGAACTTTTAGAACAACGTGTCGTAAGCCGAGTTGAAACCCATGTGTATACATATCATGGGGATCTTGAAGATGAAGAATACTATTCATAACTGAATGCCGTTTCATATTTTACAGCTTCAAAAATTAACCAAATCTAATTAATACCGCACTTATTAATAACTGCACTTATTCCATATCACTTCCCATTGTGTGGACTTTAAAGAAGAAAAAAATAGTAATCAAAACCCATTAATTATTGTTACCATGAGCCAAATTACAAGTGTGAAATTCCCCTTTCAAGTGTTTGTGGTTGAATTTGACAAAGTACATTCACTTCAAATAACTTGATCTTGGCACGGCCTACATTTGGACTTATTCAAATTGCTATCGAGAAAATAGGACTTTGTATCGTCTCGCAATGATGTACACATCGCTATACTGTATACACGCATTTATATCGATCTCTAATATCATAAGAGAATTTACGAAAGCACATCGGTTCAGGATCTAGATTATATAATACAAGACATTCGAGTAAATCATGGCGGTAAAGTTTACGATGTACTTTATTTGCCAGGCACACACTAAAACAGAAAAGTAAATTACCGTTATTTCCCATGTGCCACCCAGAGATCAAACATTCGACTGTCGTCAAGTACAAATTGTGGAATGGAATAAACAAACCCAGACATATTTTTACTGAATAAATATCACGATAACTATGTCTTTTCGTATTGTGAAAAACAAGGAGGATTCGTTTTTTTTTCTTCAAAAAGACCCTTAAAAGAATGGTTGATTGTATATTATAGGTTAGCATACATTGGGAAATCGTTATTCGTATAAAACTCTTTATACGTAAACGGTTAAAGTGATCCCTGTAAAGTGTCAGATATTGCACAAAATTATATTTGAGACTTCAATCCTATATCAATAACATTGTAAAATACAATTGAAAGATTTGTGAAAGTTTGAAAGAAAACGACCACTGTTTACCTAGTGAAAAAAACGAATATTGAGTTCATATTTTATCACCGAATACTGATGGCCTGCCGTAGATTTGTCGCAGTAATAATCGTCCGTTTGACGATATCCGCACCCGTGTATACAGACGGTACAGAATGTGCGCGCGCTCGGCTCAAAAGTCGGGTACATCGATCGCGTGGCGCGCCGGCCGGACGTGTTCAGCTACGGCAATTGGGCAACGGTTTTGAGATAATGATTTTCAATGATAATTATCTTCATACTAAAGGGACATATTTTGAAAAAATCTAACACTATTTTATTCTTCTCTTACCATAAGCTAAACAACACGGCAGAAGAGAAACGAGGAAGCTCCAAGTAATTTTCGTGGAGTTAGACACTTTACTTGGATCACTTTTAAACGTTAAGCCTGTAATGAAATGCTTTTTGACTTCTTAACCACAGATGCTAAGTAATCGTGTCCGGTTTTTACATTAAAAATTGCATTATACACACTTAACAATGATCATGAGATGACATTATAGAAGAATAATTTACAAGGGCTACGTTCAAAATATGCATGGGCGTATATAGGGGCACATTTTTCCCAGGGGGGCTGACATTTTTTGACCGAATAGTTATCCATATCTTCCCCATTTTCACGAAACAAGCAAAAAATAGAAAGGAAAAAAAGTTATCAAGATTTAACCGCCCGAGAAGGATGTACTTTTTCCTTTATTCGACATGAATTTGCCCGAATACAACATGCTTTTGCCCGATTATAATATGGGTTTGCCGAATATGATATGATTTTGCCTGAATGTGGCATGCTTCTGACAGAATATGATATCAATTTAACCGAATCTGACATGATTTTGCCAGAATGTTGGATGTTTTCCCCCGCATATGACGGTTTTCAAACTCTAATGGGGCTGTAGCCCCCACGGCCCCCCCCCCCCCTCCCCGCCTCCTCTGCTTATGCTTATATGTACAACAACATAATGGAAAAGGTTTATGAAAATCACATAACAAGGAAGGTGTCTCGTTAGCAACGGAAAAAACTGCTACAAGCACGAAAGTTATTATTTTCATTATTCGAAAGCAAAATGTTGTATGTCGCAATACAAAGTTGAATTGAGGTTTCTATTAAAATGTATATGATTCACAAAGTAAATAGCAACTTCTTTGTATTCTTTACATTTAATTTTCTCTTTTCCAAATTATCCCTATAACCCAGCTAGCCACCTGAAGTCGGGCCGATGTCGGAAGTTGGTTGCCGTATGTCGGCATATCGCCGTAGGCTCGAGGTTAAAATGTCCGCCAGCCCAACATCGTCACGACGTCATTTTTGTGATATATTGGCATAACGTCATTTTCCGACAATGGCCCAACATCATGTCATGAGATGATGTTAGGCCATTGTCGGAAATTGACGTTATGCCAATATATCACAAAAATGACGTCGTGACGATGTTGGGCTGGCGGACATTTTAACCTCGAGCCAACGGCGATATGCCGACATCCGGCAACCAACTTCCGACATCGGCCCGACGTCAGGTGGCTAGCTGGGAACATGCACGTTTAAAAAAAAAAAAAAATGTTAATCTCACTGTATACATCCTTGCCATTTTAACATATTGAAACAAAACAGTACAAATAGCTTTGTTGAAATTAAGAAACTGGATTAATTAAGAAACTTACCTGAGCGGAAAACAATACCGACTTCTTCTTGAGATGATTATCAATTCCGCAACTGCTTAAAATAATAATTGTACTCTGTTCATATACCCTCACCTGTGACCGACCGATCCCAACCTTTTTATTTGGAGGCACACCCACACAGCGACGACACTTGACTAACCCTCCTTAATATTATACGCACGAAGGTATTGACAGAGGCATATTAAGGGTTAACCAACACAGGAAAGGAGAGGGGCAGGGAATCCCTTGAAGGGGGGCTATCTGGACCAACCTGTCTATAGCAGCCAATCTGCCTATAGTAACGAGAGCATTGACACTGGCATAACAAGGGATACCCAACACAGGGGCAAAATGGGGGGGGGGGGGGCATGATTTCCCTTGAGGGTGCAACCTGTGCCAACCTGTCTATAGCAGTCAACCCGTGATTAGTGACCACTAACGCGCACGAGATCATTGGCAGTGGTGTAGATATAGTTTACCAACATAGGGTCAAAGGAGGGGGGGGGGGGGGGGGGGTGGCGTAGGGATTCCCTTGAATGTTATTACTTCCCTTAGGTGGTCACTATACACAGGTGTGATTTTAACTAGAGGGGAAAATGGGGGCAATATATCCCCTTGTCCCATATAGCTACGCCACCACACCGGGGTATTTGACTAACCCTTCTCTAACGCACAGGATCTGTGGTTATATATAGGATGTATTTGCTTTGGTTAAATACTTGATTGGATCCAGTGAATGATCCTACCCCTAATCATACAATGCAAATGTAATCACTGTCATTCCGAGCTAAATACCAGTCTGTGTAAACATGTAAATGATATATTAATCAAACATAACGCTTCACACCTATGTGACCACAGAGGTTGTCTGTATTAAGGCCTAAAGGTGATGTCACATATCACCGGAGCCGGATATCATAAACGGATGGATGCCAGACGGATAGCAAATTCGCGAGATCAAATTATCCGGTGGTGTTGTGAAAGTCGTCCCCATTGCTTCATGCACAAAACATTCCGCCAGATAGAACAACGTACGTCGCCTGACAAGGAACGCAATAGCCGAACAAGAAACGGGCAAGAAACACAAACGAACGGAGACGAACGGATTGAAAATTTAGCTCTCCGTCGGGCGTCCTTTAACGCTACCCGGTGATATGTGACAAAGGCATGCAAGGACTCATCGCAAAATTAATGTCAGAAACATAATACGCTCATAACGAATGGAAGAAAAATTATTATTGATTAGTAGCAGCAGTATTAACCTTGGAATCCATCATATGTAAGCAGACATTTTACATATTATATAGGACACCTGTTATGAAGGTTAGAAATGCGCCCTTTAAATACGTTTTCACTCGTAATCAACGACATCTGTTAGCAGAAAATAGAAAATGCATTGTAATTCTTACTATGGACTATAATTATGGTGGCATATCCCTTCTTTAAGTTGCTTTTTTCTACCACTATCATCAATTCATGACAGAAGTAGATTTCATATTTCACCCCAAATCATAAGCCCAGTTCAACTAACTGATGGATCATAATAATATATTACATTAATGCAGTGCAGTTTTTAAATAATTAAAAACAAATCATTTGAGCAACTAATGCTTCATGATAGTTTATGATTTTTCTTTCTTTTAATTGTTATTGTTTGTAAAATGTACTTAAGGTTCATTTTCAAGTTTTGACAACTTTAAATTCGAGCTAAGATCCGCAAGTATTATAATCCTATGTCATATGACATGTTTGATACGGTATTATATACAATTTTTAGCAAGGAAAATATAGCTGAATCTCTGGCTGAACAATATTACATTTAATTCAACTTTGCTCACTTTAATCTTTGAGTTCATACATGCGTAAAGTACATTCTAATCAAACTAATATGACGTCATCATAAAATGCAAACACTCGATCGTTAATTTAATGTCAAAGTCATAAATGATTTTATGGTGCTATGTTGATAATGGTGACACGACATTATTTGGCGTTGTACATTCCTTTTCATCATTCAGGAATTTCTGCCTATTGACATAATCATATTTATTGCTTCATCCTTGTCTTTTTACCTTTTTCCCCTCTTCTTCCGTTTCTTCTTCTTCTTCTTCTTCTTCTTCTTCTTCTTCTTCTTCTTCTTCTTCTTCTTCCTCTTTTTTCCTACCTGTTTTCCCCTTTTCTTGTATTTCCCCCCTCCCTTTTCTTCTTCTTGTTTCTTCTTCTTCTGCAGCTGCTCCATCATGTGTTTCTCCTTCTCTCTTCCTTTCTTTCTTTCGCTTTTTTTGTAACAGTTTGTTCTTCTTATTCTTTGTTTTCTAATCATTCTATAATTTAGTTTGTCTATCTCTTCTTTTCGATGAATCTCCGACTACACAATTAGTCTGTGCTTACTCATACGCCCTCTGGTAAGTCTCGTTCTAAATTGGGTAGAAATTATGGATTTTGTATAACAATAATTAAATCGAAACGATATAAAACATTAATTTAGCCGTCTGCAGTTTCAAAAATAACTTTATGATTATGAAGCATCTGTCTTTAGCCTGAGGCTTATTAACATGTTAAAACAGTGACTGACTCATATAAGAACATGACGTGGCTGTATGGAACGTTGATTCCAAAATGAGCTTGTGCAGTTTCTTTGATTATCTAGTTCAGATTTTAAAATCTAATTAAGAGAGATCAAACGTATAGAGCTTCGGGCGATCTGGAAACGTCTGGTGCATTAGTTACAGTCGTACAATGAGAAGAAAATTTACAAATTATAGAGTATTATTTTGTTGTGTATCATCTGCATACTGTAAAAGCACGATAAATAATAATAGTCAGACAGATGTTTGGGGACTAATTATTGTTCCATTCCTCAGAGTCAAGATGTATCATTAAAGGGATCTATTAAGTAAAATTGTCCAAATCCACAAAACTTACTTAGAACTCTACAGTAGTTTTCTAATACCTTGTTGTAATCGTATTACCAATAGAGGCATCATGATGAAAAGGGTTTGAGGTTTTTGCGTTTCCTTTTCGTTAAAAAGATATTTACGATTGAAGTGTTATAATTTTTAATTATCCACTGGAAAGTTATTACTGTGGACAAAATCAGTGCAATGATTTGGCGAATAGTACTTTGAATGTTCGTAAAGACATCATTCATCAAGGGAGGGGGAGCTAGGGAGCGGTGATACAAGAAGAAAGTGCAAGTAACTGTGTCACCAATGGCGGTCGACATGGCTTGCATATTATAAACAAGCTTCAATCAACCTCTCGTTTACTTGGTATTGCAGCGCTGATCCACGTGCCACCTGCCCCATCTGCTTTTCGCAAATTGAGTCCTTTCTGTACAGCTTGATCAACAAAAATGACGCAAACAAGACACTTATATAGCTTACGTTGAAGTCAGTTCACTTTAGTGTGCCGTTACCGCCACCAACTCAGTATTAACATAATCTCAATATTGCAACCCATGATTTACGCTGTATATAGACATATTCTAACCAAGTCATAATATAGCTTATACTGCTGATTGCTAAAAAATGTGGATTTGGCTCATAATATTATTTTTCTAACCATGTCACAGCTACTGAAGCAAAAACATGTTCACTGGGTATTGTGTGAACATTTCAAGTTACATAGACGTTATATGGCCGAGTAATGAGCAGACATGCAAAGTGATATGCACTTTGTACACGGTTACGACTATCCAGTGGATAGTTTACCATCTGAACATTTCAGCCGTAAATATTTTTTTTCACGAAAGTGATATTCGACTAAACCGAAACCTGTCCCATGCTTCTATTCTTAAACAGCAAGGTATGAACGAACTGCTAGAATTCCAGTTGGATTTTGAGGATTTAGACAATGTTACTAGATCCCTTTAAATCCGCCTGTGTAATAAATAAATACAAAAATGATAGTCAGATGAGGGTCTAAGCTGTCGATCCTAACATAATCTTCATCAGAGGCTAGGTCAGAGCTATTACAAGTACAAGTACCTCGATTCTCGCTACTGGTATATCTGTGGTGATAATTATAAAATAATAATAATGAAAACTGCTCATTACAAATCGCCTGTTTGATAAATTAATGAGAGTTAGTTGAGGACTTGGGAGTCTAAGATTTCGATCCTATATCAGAATCATCTTTAGAGGCTAGGTCATAGCTATTACATGTACCTCGATTCTCGCTTCTGGTATATTTGTGGTGATAATAATGAAAACTGCTCATCTATATTACTATAATTCGCATGTGTAATTAAAAAAAAAGGGATAGTCGGTTGAGGGTCTAGGCTTTCGATCCTAGCATAATTTCATCCGAGGCTAAGAGTACCGAAGCTGTGACATCATACAAATCTATTTGTAGAATTTCTCAATTTGAACTTCATTTTCCGAAATAGCATCAAAAATAATGTCCACATGATGAAAACCAATCGAATATGTGACGTATTGGCTGATATAAGACCATCCGAATAAATAAATTTCAATAGGAAGTCACTGTTATTTTACTCTGGTTCGTAACGTTACATAATTATGAACCAGTGAAAAAAAATCAGTGATTTTCTATTGAAATAAATTCATTCGGAACGGCATATCTCAGCCAATACTTAATATATTCGATTGATTTTCAATATTTGGACACTATTTGTGATGCTCTTTCGGAAAATGAAGTTCAAATTTGGAAATTCTAAATAGGATTCGATGACGTCTCACTTCACCAACTCTATAGGTTAAAAATAGTACAAGTATATACCTCGACTCTCGCTACTGGTCAGGGGCCGCGGAACCACGGGGGCTGGGGGGCAGCAGACCCCCCCCCCCCACTTTTGAGCTTAAAACAAAGAAATACATAAGCATAAAATAATAAAATATATAACAATTCAAATGTGGTCAGCCCCCCCCCCCCCCCCCCCCCCCCCCACTTTCAAAACCTTTCCGCGGCCCCTGCTGGTATATTTGTGATGATCATAAAGGACATAATGGATGGAGCATAGAACAAAGTAACGACTGACAGACATGTATAAACGACTTGATTACCGATGGTTGCCATGGTTACTGTCATTACGAGGTAAACCTAATGCAATTATGCACACACACGCCATAACCTTCGTTATTTTAATTACACATACGGTAGTGAATACGTTTGCTGTCTAGGCCTCCTTCACTAATTACCAATGCTTGAATGAATGCTATTTGACCTATCCATGGATTGTCTCCTATATAGTACCATTCATGCCCGATGCAAATAGCTGGGCCCCGTTGCAGAAAGAGATACAATCGATTGTAAGTTACAATTAATTGTAAGCCCGATCACGTGTTCAAAATGCGCAAATCTGATTGGTTATAGCGCGCAAATTTTCTGCTTAAGATTAATTGTAACTTACAATCGATTGTATCTCTTTCTGCAACGGCGCCCTGATGTTATAATGTTTGTTTTTTTCTGTGTTAGTATAGAATACCAAAGATTCTGAATGAATGCTGTTTGACCTATCCATACTGCCTGTATCTCATATCGCATATGCGTACCAAGGAGCAAGGGGGGGGGGGGGGGGGGGGGGGGTGTTTGGGATGTTCAACACCCCCCCCCCCCCCCTTTTTAGCGGAAAATGTGTTATGACTTTATGCAAACACACCCCAACTATATACGCCACTGAATCTAAAACACCCCCTTGAGAAAAATCCTCGGTACGTTTATATTCGCATTGATGAATGAGTCTCAGTCTACGTAATATGCCTCGGTACAATACAATTTAGAAATTATTTTTCTTCCTCGAAATGGAAATCAGAAAATGCCATGCTATACGATATTTTCCAATATGGGTCTACGTGCATATATGCATATATTACGTTCACATCAATCGCCCACACAAACGTCATAATATTACAAATGTCAACACATAAATAGCATCGTTGAAGGAATTTCGATGGTTGTTTGTTTTTTCAACTTTGTAAATATAACCCGCCCTATTATAAAGATCAAGCGCATTTACACAACCAAATATTGCATCTACATCCGTTAATCGTTAACTATTTAGGACCTATATATGACCTCCACATTGAACTTGGAACGCATTTTATCGATCTATAGTACAGGTCATTTACAATAATATTTGGTTACTATGACGCCTAAGTCGTAATATTCCCTCTTGAGCGTACTTAATTGTCGTGATAAGGCCCCATTAGCATTCTTTCTCAAATTCTTTCAATGGGCTAAAATAAAACAATTTAGATATCCAAACTTTGATATTTAGATGAGGTTCACACGAGCCCTACGTCTATATATACCAAACACAATTCCATCTGACATGCCTTATAAGGATAGCATAAATTTAAGAGGCATGCAAATTAATGCATTATAGTACCAGCCAAACTATTTTCTTTATAGTCCTTGGTCGCATACATACATTACACAATCAAGTCACGAAAAATAAATTAGTTACCGAGCTTAATTAGACATCGTCTGTCATGCATGCATTCAATCACTAAATTACCGTCCTCACGAGGACACATATATCCATTAACCCAATGTATACGTGAAGCTGGTAGGTCCTGTATAAACTCAATATAGATTGCAAAATATAGGTATGGATCAGGATAACCCATTGCCTATATATACGGGAAGCTCGTGTCTCCTGTATTAACTCTTTATGGGAATTGCAACATCTAGTAGGGAAGGATAGTTTAAAGGGATCTAGTAACTTTGTTGACATTGTGCAAAAAGTGATGAATGGTTGATGTAATGTATATTGTTGTTATCTGATATGTCCACAGGGTATTGTGTGAACATTTTCAAGTCAAATGGACGTTGCATGGTTGAGTAATGAGCAAAAATGCAAAGTGATATTCACTAACTCACTGCACTCACTTTGTACACGGTTTCGAAAATCCAACGGATAACTTATTATCTGAACACTTCAATCGTACATATCTTTGTAACGAAAGGGAAATTTGAAAAACCAAAACCTGTACCATGATTTTATTGTTAATACGAATACAACAAGGTATGAGGGAAACCCTAGAATTCAAATTTGATTTTGAGGATTTGGACAATGTTAATAAAACCCTTTAATCCATTGCCTTCGGGTACCTGGTGGGTACCAGGATTATACGGGGATTGCAATTTAAGGGAGTAGGCTAACCCACTGCCTACGGGAACTTGGTGGGCACTGTATGAACTACATGGGGATTGCACAATCTAGTATGAAATAGGAATAACCCATTGCCTACGGGAACCTGGTAGGTAACGTACTACTACACCGTGTCTCAGATAAAACGAAACCGGGTTTCATGGCAGAAATTTTCTGTCATAATGAATAATTTCATTGATGATATATATATGTCTGAAAAGCTCTGTGTCTCTTCTTTCATTTGATGTACAACTTATGGCACATAATTCAAGCATGACTGAATTAGAACAATGGGAAGTGGTGTTACCAATATTCCATTTGCACGCATAAATTTTAAGTTTGGGTGAGTTTTAAGGGTTGTAAACGTACCTATTTTTATAAAGGACAAACACCACATGAAAGTTCATATTTGTATCTTTTACATGACACCTCATGCTAAAAAAATTAATGATTTATGCCAGAGAACGAGTACAATGAAACCATGCCTGATTTCTGCCCAAATGAGTGAAAGTTGAGTAAGAAGTCGCTCACCTTTCCTGACAATGGACTTTGATGCATGAGTGAATTTACACAAACATGGGGATCAGGGAAACCATGGGAAACAGGCTAGATCAGGAAAATTACCCATTTGGGCTGGAATCAAGCATGATTTCATTGTACTCGTTCTCTGGCATAAATCATTTATTTTTTAATCATGAGGTGTCATATAAAAGATAAAATTATGTATTTTTATGAGGTGTTTGTCTTTTCTCAAAATAAGTACGTTTACTACCGTTAAAACTCACCCCAAAACCTCACCCAAACTTGCAATTTCTGCGCGCAAATCGAATTTTGGTAACACCTCTTTCCATTGTTCTAATTCAGTCTTGCGTGAATTATGTGCCATAAGTTGTACATCAAATGAAAGAAGAGACACAGAGCTTTTCAGACATATATATATCATCAAAGAAATTATTCATTATGACAGAAAATTTCTGCCATGAAACCCGGTTTCGTTTTTTCTGGGACAGTCTGTATATGGGATTTGCAAAATCTAGTTGGAAACAGGCCTATGGGAACTGATATGGGTTTGAAATATTTACTTGTTTCTAAAATAATGATGGGAGCAGTACTCTCCAGAGAAAATTGCGAGAAATCTCTCCTATACATACTTGCTCGTTGCTTTCCATTATACAGTATTATTAAACATGGATCTAACATATTATTATGACACAGCGATTCGGATTCTGTAGACAATGTGTTATACAGTATATATGTGGCAAGGTCGGTATAATACATATTAGGGCTGAGTTTTTTTAATTTTTTTATTATCCGATATCCGTCCGTTTTTTCAATAGGAATCGGCAGGACAGTGACAGCCTCTGAAGTTAGCCCTATCCTCACACACATTTATAATCAGTCATTAAAGACTGGTGTCCTTCCTGACGACTGGAAGAAGGCCCGCATAGCCCCGGTCTTCAAGAAAGGTGATAAGACGAAAGCTGAAAACTATCGTCCTATCTCCCTGACTAGCATAGCTTGTAAAACCCTGGAACATATCTTGGTTTCATCAATTATGAAACATCTTGATACCTATTCCATCCTCTCTCCTTGTCAGCATGGATTCAGAAGAAAATATTCTTGTGAGACACAGTTGTTGTTAGCAGCTCATGACCTTGCTGATTCTTATAAGAAAAAGAAGCAAGTCGACATGATTATGCTAGATTTCTCAAAGGCCTTTGATAAGGTCCCGCACAATCGCCTGATCCTTAAACTTAGACATTATGGTATCCAAGACCATAATCTCATATGGATACAGAACTTCCTCTCCAACCGTGAACAGTCTGTAGTCTTGGAGGGTGTCAAATCCAAGGCCTCCCCTGTTATATCAGGTGTTCCCCAGGGTACCGTCTTGGGCCCTACACTCTTCCTTCTCTATATCAATGACTTGCCTGATCAAACTTCATCAACAACCAGACTATTCGCTGATGATTGTATGCTTTATCGTGAAATCAACAGCAGCGCAGATGCTCGGATGTTGCAGAAAGATCTTGATGCACTTCAGCAGTGGGAAAACACCTGGCTGATGTCATTCAACCCTGGCAAATGTATTGTCATGAGGTTCTGCCCTTCTCGATATCCAGTGAATTACAATTACTATATCCATAACTCCCTTCTTCAAATCTGTGAGTCTGGAAAATACCTTGGAGTCACCTTGTCCAATGATTTCAAATGGTCATCACATATCTCGGCAATATCTAAGAAAGCCTCCCAACAGCTTGGTTTCATCCGCCGAAATACAAGGTTCCTCCCACAATCCTTCAGAGAGGCGGCTTACAAGTCTCTTGTGCGTCCTCACTTAGAATATTGTTGCAGTGTTTGGGATCCCCATACAATCTCAGAAATCCAGACACTAGAGAGGATACAAAGACAAGCTGCTCGTTATGTCACGGCTGATTATCGAAGAACAAGCAGCGTGTCCGTTATGATCAGCAAGCTAAAATGGCCCAGCCTATCTTCAAGGCGCGCTGTGAGCAGACTCACCATGGTTTATAGAATCATGAATAACCTCGTTGCAATTCCTCCAGATACATTTTTTACTATAAACTCATCTAAAACTAGGAAAAATCACAATATGTGCTTCCAAACATACCGTCCAAGGGGCAATATCGACAAATTTGCATTCGCTCAACGGACTATATTAGAATGGAATAAACTTCCTAGCACAGTGGTTAATGCAGTCTCACTTGATCAATTCAAAGATCTTGTAACAAACCACTATGAATCAACACATTTTGATTAGGCCCACACTCCTCCTTATATCGTGTACACAAGTTAAGTTCATCTTCGAGATAGGCTGCATTATAGCCCTTTGAAGATTATAGAAGAAGAAGAAGAAGAAGAAGAGACAGTGAGATTTCAACCAATGATATTACTTACAAGATACATTTTATGTTGGACAAAATACAAAAACACGAATTTAAACACTGAAAGCAAAATAAAAAAACAAAATGGATGTTTTAATTTTTAAAATGTAATTCTTATAAGCGAGTTAAACATGTCAATGCGATCGAACCAAAATGGAAACAAGTAACTGAAGCATATATGTTTGGGTTTTTTTAATAATATAATTGATCGACATCTATTTTGTTTGTATTCATACTAGGGTATACGCACTATATGAATGAATCTCACATAGTCCTCCAACTGCACTAACAGACTAAGCGATTATTGACCATACAATCCAGTGATATAAAATGTAACATAGTTCATACTTTAATTTTGATTTAATATATCGATGCATACATTTAGCATAATATAGTACGTACAACTTTATTCCATGATGGACATTTCGCAATTCAATTCTTTTAATTCGATGGAAATTTACCTAGTATCTTGCGACCTTTTAATTCGAATATTAGATTTAGTCCCATGCATGCATACATAGTCAAGTCACCTGTACTATCGGAAAGTTGTTGGCCAGTGGCGTAGCTACATGGGCAATGGGGGGGGGGGGGGGGTATGTGCCCCAAAATGATTTGAAAACAATAATAGAAAACATAAGGGGTCGATTTTGAAAAAAAACAACAAGTACATAAGGCGTGCCCCCCGCTACCCCCCCCCCCCCCCCCCCCCTGCTAAATAATTTGCATTCCCCAATCGGTTCGACCACGCTACGCTACTGGTGTTGGCGATGCTGCCTCGAGGGAAATAATCATTATAACAACACGTTTGTTCCAGTCACTAGGCATGCCCACAAACTTACATGTATATCCCAAGGAGGTTTTCCTTGTATATCCCCTCTACTTTTCCTATCGATATATTCGTTTATTCTCCTCCCATACACCTTTGCAGTCTTCGCCATGTTGTATCATTAACATTGTGAATTTGTGATTGTGCGTTATTCTATTTTCGGCTTTGTCTAAACAGCCATGCATTAAAATGTTTATAATTCAGGTCTCCGCATTTTTACTTTGGGTTTATACATGCACGTACCCATATTTCTTATGGTCCTTGATTTTTAACTTAATTAATGACAGTTACACTTGCATTGATGTCAATATATTTTAACGATGTTTGCTGATAGTATTTAAGGTGAACTGTTTTAGTCTATGAACCTTTCGTTCCGTCTTTCACATATACCGGAATAAATACAAATGGAAATAATTATAGTCATATACACGCTTTTTAGCGTCATGGAAATATTATGCTTCCGTTGTTTATTTTTCTACGCACAATTTGCAGAAAAATATCGTTTCCTGAATTTTTTTTCTCTCTGCCTGACTTATAAAAACATATTCTACAACGTGCATACGGTAGGATTACGTTGATGAACAAATACCACCCTTTTATTTACTCCGTACGGACTCCTTATACCTACTAACCCCGTAACATCTCCATTCCTCCACTCCTCACTCTCGCATCACTCGCAGAACTGCATCTTCTCCATTATCCGCTATATTCCTCTCCCACTTTCCTTTCTCTTAAACAAGTTCAAGTCCGTCCTTGTCACTTGATGGAACGGCAAGGTAGATGGATGGGTGCATTATCTATCGTGTTTATGGTGGAAACTGTGGACTCTTCTTCCAGCTGCTCTTCATTATTTTGTGTGCATGTTGTTGGTTCAGTTCGTTATCGGCACGACAGCGGAAGCATGCTTTTCTTGTAATGTTTCCTTCTCCATGTTCATGGTTGACAAAAATACCCCCCCCCTTTTATTTGCTATATATCGGTAAAACAGGCCTTGTTCATCTCTTTATTTCTGTTTCACTGAATTTCGATCCCCTCTTACTCTCTCTGTATCTGTCTCCTTTTTATTACTATTTATTCCTTTATCTCGTGTCTTGCCTTGTCACTTTATCTAGTGGCGTGGTAGATGGGCAAGATGTATTTGTCATGTTTATGGTCGAAACGGCGGATGAAATTCACTTTCCTCCTACTTTGTATTCTTTATGTCACTTTCTTTCTTCTTCCTTCCTTTCTGTCCCGAACTATAAAGCTTTTCCTTTCTCTCTTTTCGTTCTTCCTTGCAACTTTCTCTAATTTCTTTATCTATAGTGTTATTTTATTGTACAGTTTATCCCATATCCCCGGGGGTGTTTCACAGAGATCCTAAGTTGATCTTAGAACTAAGATGGTCTTAAATATTATGGAAAGCCATTAGTGTCTTGAAACAGTTTTGTAAAAGTTATGTTGAAATGCATAAAATGTTGATTCAAATCATATATATTTTCTAATTATCAAAGAAATTTCATGAATTTTATGTGCAGATCATGACTCTCTTTGATTTATGATTTGAATCAACATTTTATGCATTTCAACATAACTTTTACAAAACTGTTTCAAGACACTAGTGGATTTCTATAATATTTAAGACCATCTTATTGCTAAGATCAACTTAGGATCTTTGTGAAACACCCCCTGGTATATTATCATCATTTGAATTGAAAAGCGCATTGAGACCATGTATAATGCGCTATATAAATATCATTATTATTATTATTATTAGTAGTAGTAGTAGTAGTAGTAGTATCTATCATGTTAATTAATACTTTAGATATTGGTATTATATTCTTGTTTTCCCCCAGGCGCAAACCGTATTAGTAATGTTGTATTATTTTCCGTTTGAAATGCGCTTAGAAACACCAGAATAATCGCTATATAAATATTATGTATTATTATTATTTATGTTTATGGTCGAAAAAAAAAGGCTGATGAAACTCGGTTATTTATACTCTGTATCCTCTATCCCTGTCTTTCTTTCTTCCTTCCTTTATTTCACTCACTAGCTCTTTCTTTCTCTCTTTCCGTTCTTCCTTGCAACTTTCTATAATGGCTGTATCTATCATGTTTATGGTCGAAACGGCTGATGAAATTCGCTTTCCTCATACTCTCCTCTATCCCTTTCTCTCCTTCCTCCTGCCTTTTCTTTGACTCACTAGCTCTTTCTTTCTCTTTTTTTCGTTCTTCATTGCTAAGTTCTCTAATGGCGCGCATTGGTATGTGGATTGTCTGTATTTGATTATTAGAAACCGCTGATGAAATTCGCCTTTCCTCTTACTCTGTATCCTTGCTTTCTCTCTGTTTTGATTTTTTTTCTTAATTTCTTGATTATACCTCACTAGCTCTTCCTTTATCTCTTTTCGTCCTTGCAACTTTCTCTAATGGCGTGCATTGGTAGATGGATTGGCTGTATTTATCATACGGTATAGAAAACGGCAAATGAAATTCGATTTCTTCATATTCTGTATAATTATCCTTTCTTCCTTTCTTTAACTTAATTACTCTTTCTTCTCTTTTTTTCCCCTTTTGTATGTCTTGTTTTTATCTCTAATGGCGTACATTGGTAGATGGATTGGTTGTATTTATCATCTCTACGGTATAGAACCTGGCAGATGAGATTCAATTTCCTCTAATTCTGTATCCTTTCTTCCTTTCTCTCTTTCTTTTTTCCTTTCCTTAACTCACTAGTTCATTCTCTCTTTTTCTTCTTCCTTGTCACTATCTCTCTAATGACTTGCATTTGGTATTTAGATGGATTCGATGTATTTTATTATGTTTACGGTGAAACGTGTTCGGGGCGGACCTCTCATGTCATCTAGCCGATCTTTTCTTATCCGCACGATATTGATTCAGTTCATTATCTGGATGGCAAATTCATTATAAATTTATATAATATGATGACGTCATAATGAAGGTAAATTGAGCATTCCCATTGGTTGATTACCGATGCTTAATCCGGTATAATCAATGGTAAAGTTATAATACATATGTATTATAACTTTTCAGTATGTACAAACTGACCATAGAGAGCCAAACGAGCTGCGCAGGGGATTGCCTTGGAGTGCGTAATGTGCTCTTGTGCGCTTGTTCTTGAATGGGGAAAATGCGCAGAGCGCGCGATTATTTCTAATACGCGCTGGCACTTAACACAGTACGCAGGGCCGACAATGGCTGGAGAGAACACTCACAATTTGAGCAAGGTCAATTTGGGTTTATCAACATGATAACCATATCAGTTCCTCAAAATAATCATATTATATAACAAATAGTACATGCTTCTTGTCGTTAAATATTCCACAATAGACACCTCTACATTTTTAATTTCTCTCGTGCGATTATATTGCACTCGGCCTGCGGCCTCGATGCAATATAATCGCTCTCGAGAAATTAAAAATGTATCGTTGTCTATTCTGGTATATTCAACTCCAAACCATGCACTATTTGTATAATATGGAATATGCAAGCAACTTTCCTTTGGACGTGCATGTAATCAACGGTTTATTCTGAGGTCACGGATGTAATACTCTGAAAGGTTAATTCTATATCACTATATTAGGCTTTGCACGGGTCGTGAACAGAATATTCATGATATTTCAGCCTACTAAACACTGGCGATTCTGGTGTATCTTATTAAGTCTGCATGCCAGAAAAAATACATATTATTAGGCCTGGATTCTTTGATTTATTAAGAAACATCATGTTTAACATACAATAATGGAGTTGATTATACCAATCTAGTAATTTCAAACAAATAATGAATACAACAAAAATAATGGAAAGAAAAAAGCGACATTGTTATTTTACGCATCATCTTATTCAATGTACTAGTATATGCCCACTTTACATTTTATACACATTAACATTTGAAAAGTGATCAACTATACCATTAAAGTTAACTTTATCCAATGCTGCTCTTAAATAACGGTAACGAAGTTGCTTTAGAAGATGCTTTCCATACAGTGGCGGATCTAGGGGGGGGGGGGGGGTTATGGGGTTTACCCCCCCCCCCCCCCCCCCCCCCCCCCTTGGGCTGCCAAGTGACAATGTATCAGTGAAAAAAGTGAAAAAAAAGTGGAAAAAATCACTTACGGGGGTTCAAAGTAGCCAAAAAAAAATCGCCGCTTCATTGGGTCAAACCCCCTCTTAGCAAAAAAGCTAGATCGTCATTGGGTCAACCCCCCCCCCCCCCCCTTAGCAAAAAGCTAGATCCGCCCCTGCCATAAACTTGCAACACAACTCATGAAAGTGCTGGATTAGTGATACTATTGTTTAAAAAAATAAAAAATAAACAAAACACGAAGTCCATATAGCTGTTACATTTTGTTGGGGTAATATTGATTGAGCAATTCCCACCGGAAAACGGTATAAACCTTTTATTCCATGAGTCAACATTCGCGTGACTCATCAGAAAAGACATTTAGTTGTTCCATATAATGTTGCGTTTGTGATAAACATGACACGTTCATGAAAAAAAGAGTACGGTACATTTTAAAGCGCCTGACATCTTGTTTTTTTACAAATTATGATGTTGAATTTTAGATGAACATGAAAATAATGTTCATAAATGAATAAGGCGAATTTCAAAGCCCAGATATTTTGATTGGTATAGAAGTCTCCAAAATGATTAGCGCCAATAAGAGTGCTTGCAAAATCCGATACAAAGTGAATGTTCTTCACGCAAACATACAGGTAAATTTAATGTTATGAATAGTTATACACACAAACACATGATAACAAACACACATACGCATATATATATATATATACATACATACACAAACGCGCGCGCACACACACACACACACACACAAACAAATACACAGACATATATACATACACCCACATCATTTTTTTAAAATATATAACTCAGACCTATTCCTAAAATAAACTTTGTTAATTATTTATTAGTGTTCCTTGTCTTAAATAGACAACTCACTGACCAAATACAACATACAAAATACCCCCCCCCCCCCCAAGATATATACAATTTTCCGAAATGTGTATGTTCATCTCGTCTATACCGACTATTTTAAAGATTATATTATGAAATATCAAAATGTATTTTTAAGAAAATCGTGGAAGCCTCTAATGATAGCTATGGCGTTGAAACTCCCATATAGCTAAATTCGATGATAATTAATCTCCGTTTTTTTTAAATCAAGATCACTTTTGAACAGTAAATTAACTTTCCTTACATTTCAAAATCACAGTATTTCTACTCTCTTAATGTATTGGAGTGGAAATCCACTCTTTTTTCCACTCCTTAGGGAGCCATATTAGTGACCACTTTGTTTGGAGTGGAATCCACTCCTAACCCAGAGTTGACCCCCTTTTCACTCCAAACTAGAGTGGAAATTGTCCACTCTTTAAGGAGTTGAGATCCACTCCATTTTTCACCCCCCAGGGAGCCATATTAGTGACCACTTCGTTTGGAGTGGAATCCACTCCTAACCCAGAGTTGACCCCCTTTTCACTCCAAACTAGAGTGGAAATTGTCCACTCTTTAAGGGAGTTAAGATCCACTCCCTTGTTCACTCCTTAGGGAGCCATATTAGTGACCACTTCGTTTGGAGTGGAATCCACTCCTAATGCAGAGTTAATGTTGTTTTAACTCTCATTCTGGAGTGGAAATCATTCAAGCTGGATGGGGTGATTACAAAATCTATCAATTTGGGGTTTAGATATTCATCCACATGCATGTTAACAAACATACGCACATAAACACACATAATGTCCCATATAGGCATACACTAATTCTTACATTGAAAATGCAGTTTGTGAAACAAAATATAATGGAAATAAATTGTTGTGTTCAATGGAACAATGTATCGTGCACACATGCTGTGTGATGGTTCACATTTTGCTGGAATGAGCCCCAAAGGAAATCAAAACAATAATTTGCAAAACTATTTTAGGGTATTAACAAGGTAATTGATTGTATCTTTTTTCCCCTCGAAAAATAACATACAAAAACAATGTACTAGCAATAGAATAGAATGATTTGTCTTGCCCTCATGTTTTAGTGAAAACAAAAGGTGAACCACTGCCCATTGGGCATACATTGTTTTTATGGGGTACACAACAACATTATGCTACAGTGAAACCTCTTTACAAAAAGATCCTTGCGATTAAGACAATCACCTTGTTATAAAACAAAGGGTTAAAACATTTTTTTACAACGGCTGGGACAAGCAAAATGACTTTGTTATAAATGGTTTGTTTTATCAGAGCTCTTTGTAACGAGGTTACACTGTATTCACTCTTCTACTTCAATTCTAAACTTTCTAAGACATATTAACTTTCCTGATTAAAGAAATTTTAATTTCCTTTTAATTCAATTTGAAATATAAACATTAAAATACACATTGTACATATATATATAAAAACACACAAGCATCAAACAATCTACAAGTTCATGCAAAACAGCAATGTGTGAAGAGATATTTGCAATACAACACAACTTGGGAAATCTAATTACCTTAGTAATATCATGTTTCAGAACAAGATGATTTCAATATTGGTTAGTCTAAAAAGACAAAGACTACTGGTGGCCAGTTAAACCGTTTTGCACATGCAGAGATATTATTTTGTTTCCTTTCACAGACAACCCTCTAGTTCTGCTAATGAATTAGGACAATTAAAGGGCTGCTTGCCATTTCAGTAATATAATCGGTCACCAGTAATACAATGTTCATCACAAGTTTCAAGAACAGTTGGATATAAATTGTAACATTATCACAATACATTTAAAGGAATAATTTAATTTTGGTTTACTTTACAGGGCCCTTTTATCAATATGTGAGATAATGAACAACTATGTGAAATGGCACACAATGTTAGAGACAGTGCGGACTTTGTTTCATAATAATCTGTTCAGAAACAGGTAAAAAATTCATAAATACATCCAATAGGAATACATGTTGGGGACCAACCGTTGGGCAATAATTTAACAGGATAGTATACAATTTTGGAGAAGCAAACGAAAAATTAAAACTTGTAAGTTACCATTAAAACAGTTACAATAATACTTATATACAACAACATAATCATGTAGCCTTTCATAAAACAGTGGGCCCAAGTCCTAAACATCACGTTTTAGCCCAAGCAATGTTCATCCCAAGTCTTTTTTCTTCACATTGGAAGTTAATTCGATTAAAAAAAAACAATTGTTCTTCATGCATTATACCTAACAAATTATCACACCACCTTGCAAAAGGTAAGAAACAGTTGGCAGATAATTGATATATATTCAGGACATTTTAATATCATAGTTAAAGCCTTTAAATAGGGACATGTTCATGTTTCCTGGATTTAATCTGGCCCCTCACATAGGCAGATCTGTATCAAAATTGGATTGATTCTGGCTTCGGGGGCAGCAATGTCTTGAGCTACAGTAGTACACAGTCAAACATGTGTATAGTGACCACCTACTGAAAACTAGAAAAGTGGCCATTGTAGAAGGTTGGTGACTACTACCGGCATGTTCTTGTAGGCCTATGTATTTAAAATGTATGGATTCATGAGCAAGGAAGGTGACAAAACTTCTTCCTTTTGAAAAGTAATTTCAAGTTTATATTTTATACAAAAATTCAACCAAACCATGCAGTTCAACGTTCACATTCCATATCACAATCGCATATCCTCCGAGTTGTGGCCTGTGTCGCGAACGCCATGATCGTTGGGCTAGCGATAAGTGTCAGCTCTGCACGGACTCTGAAAGCTGGTGTTCGGTTCACTGAAGTTGGTTTCGTCAAGGTTACTGTCGAAGCCGCATTCACGGTTGCTTCGCTGGTCTTCGAGTCACTCGTTTTCTTTGCGGTTGTCTCGCTCGTCTTTGCGGTTGTCTCGCTCGTCTTTGCGGCTGCCTGTTCGTCTTCGTGCTTGTCTTTGCTCGCCTTCGTGGTCATCTCGATCGTCTTGCTGGTCGTCTCTGTCATCTAGGCACTTGTCTCGCTCATCTTTGCGACTGTTTCACTCGTCTTCGTGGTCGTCTTACTCATCTTCGCTTGTCTTCGTGGTCGTCTTGCTGGTCGTCTCTGTTATCTTGGCACTTGTCTCGCTGGTCTTTGCGGCTGCTTAGCTCGCCTTTGTTCATCTTCGAGGTCGTTTTGCTCGTCTTGATGGTTGTCTCTGTCGGCTTCGCACTTGTATCGCTCGTCTTCGTGCATGTCTAGTTTATCTGCGCGGTTGCCTTTCTTCATTCTATTGTAGGCTGGCACACTGCTTACGTTTATGTTGCAGCTGGGTGTGTCATCGGGTATCCCTTTGATCCCAGCTGTCGTTCATCTGGGATGCAGTGTGTGTCGGTGGGTGATATTTCAACAATCAAATCTGCAATCAAATGAAAATATGAGAACAAAAAAAAATCATTTGTACAACCATTAAAAATGTATGGTGACTGACAGACAGTGGCGTAGCTACAGGGGGGCACGGGGGGGGGGGGGGGGCACGTGCCCCCCCCCCCCCAATAATTCTGAACAAACAATAGAAAACATAAGGGGACATTTTTTGAAAAAAAACAAAGAAATACATAAGGTGTGCCCCCCCCCCCCCCCCCCCCCCCCAATCAGTCCGACCACTGCTGACAGATCAAAACAAATGCAGACCTCCAAAAGGGACAGTTTACCTACTATAAGGCCTAATATTTGAGAGGAACATTTACCTTGGAAATACACATTTAAGAAATGGAATACAGTACCCAAGGTATTTAATTAATAATTATATATATGCGCCACGGCGCGTATATTTGATAAGTCTGTAATTAAGACTAGCAACACTTACATTATTAAATATTTTGATTGTGAACTTAAACTTTGGCTCGAAACGGAAGATTAACAAGAATGGATTAATTCACAAACCAGGTAAACTTATAGATTAGTGTTGACTACTTGGTTGGCAAGATGGCGGACATGTAAGGAAAGTGTGTCGTGGGTGAGCTCGCTTATTTTTCAACCTTCATCGGATTAAATTCAGCTTTTGATTTTGTTACTCTACTCATTTGTAAACAATGAATAGCCGTCAAAAGTCTCGTGACCCGCCAAGTCTGGAAAACTCTCCTGTAAAGAAAAAAACAGCAAAAAACATTGATCTTTCTCGTCTCGCTCCAACTAGCTCGAATCAACCACCCTTGTCCATGGCGGGTACGCCGGCTGGCCCCGGGCCTGGGGCGAGTAGCACAGCACCACAGTGGTTCGTAGAATTTGAACACCGGCAGGAGGCGAGGTTCGCAGAGCTGCTACAAGCCCAACAGTTGCTGCGGTTCGACGTGGACAATGCAATAGATGACATAGGTAAGCTGAAAACAGCGCTGGAGCAGGCAAACGCCAAAATCGATGATCTCGAAAACAGAAGTCGCCGCAACAACGTCGTCATTTGGGGTGCACCAGAAGGATCTGAAAAGGGGGCTCGAGATTGCGTGCAGTTCGTGGAAGATCTCCTCGCCGATGCTGTCGGCCCGGGAGCTGTTCAGCGCGCCCACCGTTCTGGTCGACCACCATCAGCCGCTGACAATGGTCGGGGGAAACCCCGACCAATTCATGTTGGATTCGCGTCATACAGAGAGAAAGAAGCAGCCCGGAGAAAGCTGATCGAAGTGTTCAAGGAAAAACCTGAAGGAGTGAAGATGTTCGTCGCAGATGATTACAGCAAAAGAATACAGCAAATGAGAAGGGACAATCTGCCCAAGCTGAAGGAGCTGAGAGCAAGAGGCATCAAAGCTTTCTTTGTTTATCCCGCCACCATTAGAATCAGAGATGCTAACGGTCGCCTGACAAGCCCGCAGAGTTGAATGCTATGGACAAGATGGAGGCTTAGTCTTAGGACGTTGAACAGAGTACAGGTTATGAGTAACATTTAGTAAGGTGTTCAGTTAATTTTGATAGCTTTATCCCACTAAATGGACCTCATGGTTAACCTATGCTACCCTTTTTGAACATTGACTGCCAGTTTGTTTTCCTCGCCGACCTTTTTCTGTTTTTTTACCTTATTCTTCTTTTTGGTCACTGTCACATTACCTTGTTTGTTCATTGGTACAAAAGCTTATTTACATGTACGTGCTCACTATGGTTCTTTGGTATTTTTTTTGCATTTGCGGTATTCATAACATTTTTAGCAATTAGTTATACATTTGGAAACAGCATGTCTTATTTTAAGAATGGTATTTAATGTCTCTTAAAATAATTACTTTCAACTGTAGAGGGCTTCAAGATAGATTCAAAAGAAAGAAGATATTCAGGTTTTTGCACCATAGAAAGGATGATATAATTTTGCTCCAGGAAACTCACTCTATTAATGAAAATTTGCAAATGTGGACATCAGAGTGGGGTGGAACAATGTATGTTAATAGTGCTACCTCTAACTCTAAAGGTGTTGCAATACTCTTTAAACCTGGATTAAATGCTTTGATATCTCATGTATACTCAGATGTAAACGGCAGAGTTATTATTTTGGATGTTTTAGTAGAAAAATTAAAGTTAAGGATAATAAATGTTTATGCTCCCAATCAGGATGACCCTGATTTTTTCTTAGATTTGTTTGTAAATATTGATGATAGCGAACAATCAAATGTTATTTTAGGTGGTGATTTGAATTTAGCCATGGGTCCTTTGGACTATCGGGGCTCTCGTTCCCAACATGGTAATTCAAGATCAAGAAATATTTTTTCTTTTTTAATTGATGAATATAATTTGAATGATACTTGGAGATTAATGCACCCCACAGATAGGGGATTTACGAGACATCAACAAAATCCTTTAGCCTTTTCAAGACTTGATTATTTATTTGTGTCGAACAATATTTTAGCAAATGTTTCGAGTAGTACAATATCTCATGGTTTGGCATCAGACCACTCAGTTGCTAGTATAGATTTATGTATTGGAGTTCCCAAGAGGGGCAGGGGATATTGGAAATTGAATTGTTATTTACTCCAGAGAGATGCAGATTTTATTAAGTATATTAAAGTTAAGATTGAGGAATTTAAAAAGGACCATGCTAACTCCACTTGTAACCCCCATGTCATTTGGGATTCTTTTAAGAGTACTATAGTAGGTTATTGTATGGAATACTCAGCCAGAAAAAAGAAAGAGAGAATGAAGGATAAAATTAAATTGGAAAGTGAAATTGAAGTTTTAAGACAAAGGCTGAATAAGATAGAAAATGATGTAGAGTGTAGTGATGTAATGGAATTATTAGGCAATTTAGAAAAAAAGTTAGAAGATATTTATGATTTTGAAACAGCTGGTGCTATAGTTAGATCTCGTGTTAAGTGGGCTGAGGAAGGTGAGAAAAGCACCAAATTTTTTTGTAATTTAGAAAAGAGACATGCAGAAAAGAAGAATATTTATGTGTTAAAAGATGTACATGGTTCTTTAATAGTGAACTCTAAGAATATTATGGAAGAATTACATGGTTTTTATTCTACATTATATTCTTCTCATTGGTCTGAGGACTCTAGAAAAGAAGCAGATACTTTTTTTGAGGGATTAGACATTCCAGTATTTTCAAATGATCAAAAAGACAAATTTAATCAGCCATTAACAAAAGTTGAAATATTTAATGCAATTAAGTCAATGCCAGGTAATAAATGCCCTGGCCTGGATGGTCTGCCTAAAGAATTTTATGTTGTATTTTTTAATGATATTTATGATTTATTAATAAATTCTTATGATTTTTCATTTGAAAAGGGGTTCATGTCCCAGTCTCAAAGGAATGGAATTATTTCTCTCTTGCCAAAGAAAGATAAGGACCCAATGTATGCTAAAAATTATAGGCCAATTTCATTATTGAATGTTGATTACAAAATAATTGCTAAATGCTTTGCTTTGAGATTAAAGTCATTTTTGTTAGATGTTATTCATAATAATCAATCTGGTTTTTTGAAAGGCAGGAATATAGCTCATAATATACGTTTAATTATTGATTTGATTGATTATACTAATACACATGATGTTCCCGGTGCTTTATTATTGTTAGATATAGAGAAAGCATTTGATAGTGTGGAACATGAATATTTATATAAAGTCCTGGAACGTTTTAATGTTGGTCATGATTTTTTAACTTGGATTAAAAGTTTTTATAATAATAGGAGTAGCTATATTTTAAATAATGGTTATTTGTCACCAATAGTTCACTTGGAAAGAGGAATATTTCAAGGTTGCCCAATCCATACTTATTTCTTTTAGCAATAGAAATTTTGGGTATTTCAATCAGAAGTAATCCTTGTATAAAGGGTATTCAAATTGGGGATGTTGAATATAAACTTAGTATGTATGCTGATGACACAACTTGTTTTTTAAATGGAGAATTGGAATCTATAAGGAATCTTTTTGATACATTGGAGAAATTTGGGACATTTTCTGGTTGTAAGGTTAATGTATTGAAAAGTGAAGGGATTTGGTTGGGTTCTTTGAAACAATCACAAGAGAAACCCTATAGTGAAAAGGGACTGGTTTGGAATAATTTAAATTTTTCATGTTTAGGGATAAAGTTTTCTTTGGATTTAAATTTGCTTTTTGAATTGAATTATAATCAAAGAGTGGGAGGTATTGAACAGATCTTGAATTGCTGGCGTTCACGATCCTTATCTCTTATAGGAAAAATAACTGTTGTTAAGACTTTAGTATTGCCCAAACTATTGTTTTTATTTACTACTCTGTGTATTCATATTCCTGAACAGTTTTTTAAAAGGCTGGAACATTCTTTCTTTAAATTCATTTGGTCAGGCGGCAATGATAGGATAAAACGAAAATTTTTATACAATGAATATGATCAATGTGGCTTGAAAATGGTAGATATTAGGGCATTTGCTCTGGCTCAAAAGTTGGTCTGGTCAAAACACATTTTGAATGAAGATTTTAATAGTGATTGGAAACAAATTGAGATGAATAATCTCTCTGAATTTCACACAGATTCTTTTATTTTATTTAGAGCAAGTCCTCCTGATAAACTGTTAAGGAATGTAAGTGTCCAGCTTGCTGAAACTCTTAAGGTTTGGTATGTGTTTAAAAGTAAGTTGTTGGTTAGCATGAATTTAAGTGATATGCATAAACTGGACCCTGTGTGGTTTAATAGAAATGTTTGTTTGAAAACCAAGAAATATTTTTATTATGCTGAGTGGTATGATAAAGGTATTAAAACAATACAGGATTTGTTGCTTGATGGTAAACGCTTTAAGGAATTTTTTGAATTGGTGTTGGAATTTGATATTTCATTTAGAGATAGAAGGAAGTATTCTTTCCTTATTAAGGCTATCCCTTTATTTGGAGTATGGTCCATGGATTTAAGGGACCCATATGAATTAGTGGTTAGTAAGTTATTCACTTGTAATAGTCTTTCAAAATTTTCGTATTTAATTTTTAAGGGCCAATTATTACCCCAAGATAGAAGCAATAAGTGGAATGATATATTTGATGTAGATGTCAATGCCGAAGATTGGGCTTTGATTCATAGAAATAATTTTAGATGCACAATTGAAACTCAGTTAAGGTCCTTTTATGTTAAGACTTTCCATAAGGCTATAGCCACTAATGATTTTTTGTATAAAATTAAGAGGTCTGACACAGAATTATGTAGTCTTTGTAATTTAATAAAGGACTCCATTCAACATTTTTTGGTTGAATGTACAGTTGTTAATCAACTCTGGAAGTGTTTGGAGAAATTTTTGAGTTCCAAATTGGGGATCCAAGTACAGTTTTCACTCTTTCAAAGAATGTTTGGGTTTAATAAAGAGCAAAACAATTATGTGTGTATTAACTTCTATCTTTTATGCACACGATTCTATATTTATCGTTGTAAATTTAGTAAGGAGAAACCAAAATTTCAATCTCTTCTTTCTTTTTTTAAGTTAAAATATAAATCAGAATACCTGATTGCTCTCAAAAAGGATAAGATTAGACAACATTTTCAAAAGTTTGTATTTGAGTTATGATGTTAGAATGTGTAGGTTTCCAGTAAGCTAGGATTAGAATTCTCATTTAAAAATGTTCTTTGATCCAGTTCATAGCAAATGCATTGTACATGATAAGCATTTATTACATTGTTGTAGCCTGGCCCGCAGGATCTCCACAGACGCCTCCCGAGGTGTCACTCGCTTGCTTTATTGGTATAATTACTGCAATACCCGATACCTGCGGGTCAGCACATAATATTACGATACTGTATTTGTTTCAGTGACCGCACCCTTTTGTTTTTGTTCTGATGTAAATATGTTCATAACATTTGTTGTACATATGTTATTTTGTTCAATAAAAACACAAAGAAAAAAAAAAAAGATTAGTGTTGACTACTTGACAGTGTTACTGATTCGATATGATTCTTGTGATGATGAGTTGAATAATGAGTGTCGTATTGTTGTTGTTGATGTATTGCATTTAGAACGGCAGTGCAGTTGACATATATAGCGCTGCGTTAATTGTACGACGCACAACACAGATATTTGCGTAAGCATACGGGTATAAACGTTTGTTACAAAGCTTTTTGAAATTGTTTATTAAATTCCTCTTTATTGTCAAATGATATGACAATGTTATATACCGGATAGTTAAGATTGATATTTGTTACAAAGTATGTGAATAGTTCAGAAGCGATACTTTGCTTTCAAAGGTTAGAACTTAGCATGTTTATTACCGTAGTTCCACTTATAGCGACTCCAAAACACATGATATGCAAATTACGCATAAAGCTCATTTGCATATTCATGAGCATCTTCCGGAGCCAGTAATTGATTAGAAACGACCTTTATTTGTAGTTTTCTGTTATTTAAATGCAAAGTATGAGATAAATGATAGCTTATATGATAGATAATTGAATTGTTAAGAAGGCTTGATATATGAATTGATGTATTATGTATAGATGAGCTACAAATAAGGGAATTTGTAAGGAATTTGTGCATGAATTTACTTGAAACGGACTCTGTGACTGTGAGTGATCGGCGCGCGCGCGTTTAGTGGTAATTGTGTTTGCTAGTTGTGGATTTTGATTAAATTATAACTCAAGGAATGGGCTATGTGCTTGGAAATATGGCTGGTATGAAAGCCAAGGAAATATTAAATTATATAGTGAAGTTGATATGTGAATAAGTGATGAAGTCTTTAGACTATTTGGATATATTCAGCAATAAAACGAGCCGGTTTGGTATTTCCACTACGCGTACTAGGCTAGAGTATCACTGTCTATAATATTGAAAGAAACCATGGCTGAACCACCAGTAAGATATTGAGGATAATTTGCAAGATGAGTCAGTTTTTACCCGATTATTCTGTTCATCTATAATCTTTAGAACTTAGAGAATATTTCAGTATACTAATTACCTGAACATGTTGCAAGGGAAATTATGTTTCAACTATTTAATCGCTTGAGTTTGACCATCATTTTTGACAAGTCACACCCGTGTACAAACACACACACGTACACACACACACACACGCGCGCACTTACATTGGTGCGCGCCGTAACGTTTGCGTTGTGATTGCAAATTGGCGTATAAATGAAAGCCGAAAGTGAAAGATTGATTTGTCTAAGTATAAACTTAAATCATGATAAAAACTCACCTTCAAGTGTTTTGCGGAAGTCCTCACTGAGTTCTCCTTTATTATAGAACCGTCTGAATGTGATTTCGATCTCCTAAATCTTCGATCTCCGACGTCCAAAATGATGACGAAGAGCGAGCTATATACAGCGGTGCAAACAATTCCCGCATCGAATTAAATTTTCCTTATCGCGCGCGTGACGTGACTCAAAGATGATCACTGATTGGCTGCCTTAGTGGCTGTGTCTCGATTTTTGTTCAACTCGCTCTCGGAGTTGAAACGGTAACTCATACCTATACTATCGCGAACGCCTATTCAACACGCGGCGGCGTCGATTTCAACTCTTTTCAGAGTCGATTTCAACTCTTTTCAGAGTTGAAACGCATGTCACTCGACAGCTAGAGCGGAGAATCCACTCTTTCGCATTAAGAGAGTACCTTATGGAAACGTTAAAAGTATGGACTTACCAGAAAATCAGGATAAATGTCCAGCTCAACTTGTCTCAGTTTACCCAGAATGAAGATTCAAAAGGGCACAAAGCACAATAATAAATCGTCAGGTAAAACCCCAAAATAGATGAGAGCCTTTAGGTGTTTACATACAGCCAAACTTTATATGCGACTGGTACTGGTGTATCCTGATGGTCTCTCATTTAAACCACGTATACCACTTGTATACAGCCTGCCCAGACACGCCACGCACACAAGGCTGCACTATACTAAGTCATATAGAGTTTCTTACTATAACATGTTCATATCTACGGTAGTGAAACTACCGCGGCGCCTCACGTAGGTTAAAAGAATCACGACAACCTGTTTGTACGGAGTATGTGGTTTACGCTTTGTGCATCGGTCCCCATTTATCAATTCATGCATGCACGTATGTATGGTTGCTTTGGTTTGTTAATGTGTGATGTGTGTGTATTTATATGTGTGGTGTGTTCAGGCCTGGGTGTACGTGTTTGCTTGTATTTGTGTGTTCGCATGGGTGTGGGTTTGTGAATGTGTGTACAAATGTGTTGTATGTGCGTGCGTGTGGTGTGTGTGTGTGTGTGTGTGTGTGTGTGTGGGGGGGGGGGGGGGGGGGGGAGGGGGGTTTGTATGTGTGTAAGTGTGTATAGGTGTGTTGTGTTTGTTTGCGTGTGCGTGTGTGTGTGATGTTTGTGTGTGTGTGTGTGTGTGTGTGTGTGGGTGCGTGCGTGCGTGTGTGTGTGTTTGTGTATGTGCGATGTGTGTGTGTATGTGGACATGTGTTTGCGTACGTGCGCATTTATATGTATTAGTGTGTGTGTGAGTGGTTGTTTTTATCAAATGCTTCGCGTATATTGAAAGCCCCTATATGCCTCAACAGAACTGTACATAGTGCAGACTTTGCCTATTATTTTCGTCGTAAAGCTGTAACCTCGAAAAGAAACGTGTTGGATGAGAAGAGGTACAAAAGAGTACAAATAGTGGCGAAGCATGATTGTAGAAAGTACTGCGCGAGTTTGTCCATGAAATCCAGCTGCCTACAATTGAATATTTGTGCAGTTGTGTCATATTTCAATTAATATGCTCTTGTTAAAGGGATCTAATGACATTGTCCAAATCCACAAATCTTTCTTAGAACGCTAATGGTACTCTCATACCGTGTTGTATCTGTAATACCAATAGAAGCATGAATACGGTTTCGGTCTTTCGAATTTTGATTTTGTTAAAAAGATAATTACGATTGAAATGTTTGGATCATTAATTATCCACTGGAAAATTATAACTGTGTACAAAGTCAGTGTAATAAGTTAGCTCATATAATATCCATTTGACGTGAAATGTTCACCATTAATTAGTGGGCATATCAGATCGCAGTAACACACATTTAATTTACCATTCATCACTTTTTACACAACATGTCAACAAAGTTACTAGATCGCTTTAAAGAAATAAACCTTTGAAAATGGGGATAAGGAATGCAAATGCTAAACAAACATATGACTGCCATGCAAAATTGTAGTATGCAACCAACACAGTATTCCAAAATAGCTTAGCTTAATTTACGATATTATTCTAAATGAGGAATATAAAGGATGGTGGTATAGGGTATGGCTTCTGCAGTTCAATCAAATTAATGGGGGTGTAATCTCTCAGGGGTCAGTGAGGGTGTCGATCACAGCACCGCATCACGGTAGATTTAATCTTAAGTTAATCACTTTAGAGATCTGCTTGACACTGAGGCTAGGCAGGAAACAAACACACACACAAACGTGTGCATGTTCACAAACACACGCATATGTGTCAGTACGCACACATATGCGCGCACACACATACACATGCACACATACACACAATCATATACATAAATCAAGATTGCAGGGTAAAAATATATATTTCATATCAGAAAAAGATAATTATTTGAGGGACCTAAAACACTTGCCTATCCTCTGAACAAATTGGCCCGGATTCACAATGGAGGTTTGTACAAACCGTGGTTTAAACCATGGTTTACATCTATGGAGTGCCATTTGTAAACTGATGGAGAAAGACTGTAAACTCCTTACTTGTTAACAATGTTGATGGTACACATTTACTAAATGCACCAAATAAATGTTTGTCTTCTCAGATGGTGAAATTTGCTGGTTAGCAAGCTCTAACACCATATAATTAGAAATACGAAATTGTTTTACTTGTATACGAGCAGCACTCCATAGATGTAGACCATGGTTTAAACCATGGTTTGTACAAACCTCTTTTGTGAATTCCACCCAATGAGTGTAGATTCTGTACGCGCACTTTAACAATAATACACAATTCTAGATTTCAGGGGAAAATAAAAAAAATATATATATTAGCAAAAGATAATCATGTGAGGAACCTTAAAACCTTGCCTATCCTCAAAACAGAATTAGTGTAGAGTCTGTATGCGCACATACACAATTACAGGTTGCATGGAAAACAATCTCAAAGGAAAAATAGTGTAGTCTGGAGGCCCTTAATTTGTTTGAAAGGTGACAATATGTGCCCCTTCAAGAAAATGTAACCCCCCCCCCCCCCCCCCCCCCTCACACACACACACACACCATGCCTCTGTGACAGGGATAAGTTCCCAGCTAGGGGAAATTGGCATTGACGTCAATCGGACAGTTTAAAATCCTATTTTTTTTCCATGTTCGAGCCTTTCATACACACGGAGAAACACAAACATACACACATAGATAAGGACAATCAAATCAAACGAACAGTAATTCACTCAAACTACACACTAACTCATACATGACGCAACAATGACATCACTATCATACAACGTAAACATTTTTGTTGGTGTTAATTCATCTATACAAATTGAGCTTATATATGTCACGGAACACTACTTTTACACATGATTTACAGAGTGATTTGGATAGATATCCCTTGATTGAATTTACCCTGGACAATTATCCCCATCACACCCCCACTGGAAAAATACAAGCTACATCACTCATTCTCATCTTCAAGATTAGATACCAGTGGTCATTTTAGCAACAAAATCAGTCACACACATGACATGTACACAAAACATTAATACTCGCGGAACCCATGTGTTCGTTTTGTTTTATTGTTTGTGGAAGCATTATTTATTTCTCAACCTCAAGAGCACATGCACAAATGGTTTCATGACAAAGATAACAAGAGTATGGTTAATTAGCATCATATGATATAAACATACATTTAAGTGGCTTCTTGGTAATGTAAGGGGTACGATATTATCCTGTCTTTAACTGTAGAGGGCGGAGTGCTGAGAAAAGCCGGCACTCTTTGCTTGCCCCCGACAGAATCGCTGTGCCTGTTCGTGATTGATTTCGACCACCTCACAGTAAACAAAACGTAGAATAAAATGTTCAGCATGCAGTATTGAAGCCTTACAAATCTAGACCCGCACAGCATAACAGGGGCCGCGGAAAGGTTTTGAAAGTGGTGGGGGGGCTGACCACATTTGAATTGTTATATATTTTATTATTTTATGCTTATGTATTTCTTTGTTTTAAGCCCAAAAAGTGTGGGGGGGGGGGGGGGGGCTGCAGCCCCCCAGCCCCTGTGGTTCCGCGGCCCCTGCATAATAAGGATAATATCAAATGTTCACATGACTGCAACAAATGCCACCAATTTGGTTCCCTATTTAACAAATATAATATGATGTAATTTACAAAAGAACCAACTATTCAGAATGCGATATGAATATGGATGGTATACACAATTTAATATGAGTGATGTTGAACAGTTTGAATGATTTCCCTTAAACAAAAAAAAGTAAACATTTTAAGCACAAGGATGTACTTATACAGGGTGGCCCAAAAAAAGCGGATAGGGCGTCTTTTCCAATGAAAAACGATACCAAGAACAGTAATTTTGGTTGTGTAGTTTTTGTTTTAGGGCGCTGTGAGTGACACCATGTCGGGTTCCCATTTTTGTCAATTTTTACCAAGTCAGTGTCTGCTAAATCACACTTACTGCCCGTCATAGCATCGAACAACGAGCAATACGCGTGCCATTGTTAGTGTGCATTCAGCCGTGTGTCCTGGAGAATGGGCATAGCTGTTCAACACTATGACGGGCAGTAAGTCCGATTTATCAGGCACTGACTTGGTAAAAATTGACAAAAATTATCTAGTATAAAAAGACAGCCACTCTTGCTTTTGAAAACATATCTTGTTATGTACAAGGTACAATGGAGAGGGAATTAGGCAAGCTAGTTTAAAAGTGGTTGGGGTCTGGAAGCATTGCCTTACAACTTAAAGGGAGGCCTATTGCTGGCATTTCTATAATCAATGCACATTTTAAAAGGGGACCACCATGCAAAGGACAACACAATTTTACATGTTATAGTATCATTGTTTGATATTAAATAGATGAACAACACTTTGCAAAGGTTTGTGTAATGCATAAACAATACAATTAATCCCCAACACTTACGGAACCATTATGGCCTCATGGTTCCGTACACGCCTATTGTCTGTGAGTGTGCCAACTCTATAAACGCGCACGTTTGACACGCCACGAAGACATGTACATCCTATACAATAGCTGTAGTCTTTGTATGCAGACTTATGCCAGTATGGTGATGAATTTTTAAATTATTCTTTTTTTTTTTATCTGGAAGCCAATATTTCTTAACTTGTAGGTGGAATGAACTACCTTTCATTTATAAATATATTATTTTGGGTAGTGGTTCCCTTTAAGTCACTTCTAGTCATATTTGTATTATACACAATAGAAGTGCTCTTGAGACCACTAATATCCATTTTCATTACCCAATGGAGGCAGCCATCTTTTTTTAACAGGACATACATCATCTGAATGTGCACTAAGAACACTGGCTTATGTAACCACTGACATAGCAGCAGACTTGACTCATCAGCTTGCACTATCCAAATAAAGATTACTTGATGTACGCACTGATAAATTGCATCATATTATCTTATGACCCATAAGTAGTACAGTTTCTAGAATACGGATACACAACATTTATAATACTAACAGAAATAGAACAATTGTGCTTATTCAGATTAAATATTAAAAGGATCTAGAAACATTGTCCAAATCCTCAAAATCCAACTGGAATTCAAGCGGTTCCCACATAGGTTGTATTTGTATAGAAGCATATATTGTATAGTATACAAATGATGCGCAGGTATGAGTGGGTCGGTAGGAATTGTTTGCACAAGGTAACTATGGAACTGTTAAACCCACGAGGCGAAGCCGAGTGGGTTTAGACTAGTTTCCATAGTTACCGCGTGCAAACAATTCCACCGACCCACGAAATAAACTTGCACATCATCTGTTTTATAGAATGGGCATTGTTACGCCCCCCAAAAAGTAAAAAAATTAAAAATTTAAAAAAAATTACCGGATGCATGAAATAATTTTACCGGACGCATGAAATTTTTTACCGGACGCATGATTTTTTTACCGGACGCATGAAATTTTTTACCGGACGCATGAAATTTTTACCGGACGCATGATTTTTTTACCGGACGCATGACTTTTCATGCATCCAGTACAATTAATTGTCTGCACAAATTTTGCTCTCAACCAATCAGATTGCAGGGATTTATCAACCCATTCTATAAAAGCAATAGAAGCATGGGACAGGCTTCACTTTTTCTAAATTCCCTTTCGTTTAAAAGATATTTACAATTAAAGTGTTCAGATGTTCAACTATCAACTGGATAGTCGTAACTGTGTACATGGTCATTGCAATGAGGTAGTGAATATCACTTTGCATTTGTGCTCATTACTCGGCCATATAACGTCCATTGATATATTGATAACTTGATATATTCACACAATGAATTCCCAGTGGACATATCAGATAACATTAATATACATTGTATCATAAATTCATAATTTTGTTGCACATGTCAATAAAGTTACTAGATCACTTTAAAAGTTTCATAATTTTAGTTTTTTAACCATGCTATTTTTTGAATAACATTAAAAAAGAATTAAACAACATAAGAGTATACAATTTGTACAATAAATGGAGGTTCAAATGGGATGTCAAACTAAGCTGCAAGCTTTATGGGATGCACCAAAAGAAAAGTAAAATATAACTTTTATCATGTTTACAAACTATTGGGTGTTAAATAAAACTCAACATTTGTTATGGTTTACATTTTCGGGGGTAAATAAAAAAGCATTACGTGGATTCTATCCATATTTGAGTAGAAGTAGCTGAAAAGTGTACATTTTTGTTGGGTGTGGTTGTGTTGCATAATTCACAGTTTCACACTAGATTCCAATCAATAAATAATACAAATAAATCAATAATTTTAAAAGTACATGTATGTCGCAAAATTTGGTCCAAAAGACGATTCTGTACAGAACTGAGACAAGGTGTGCAAGTCAATGAGTGTGTACATTTGTATGTGAAGTTTATCACAATATCAATTGTTCTTTTAAAGGAAACAAGTAACATTGTCTAAATCCACAAAACTTACTTTTTTCAATAGAACTCTAGTTGTCCTGTCATATATATTTGTGTAGTCTTATTACCAATAGAAGCATGGAGCAGGATTCATTTTTTTACAAAAACGTAAAGTCAATGAGTTAAGGGTATCACATCGCATTTTTGCTCATTACTCACATTTAACGTGAAATGCTAACACAATACTCAGTCAGAGGTCATATGAAATCAGAACTACATATTTTACCAAGGAGCTATCACTTTCTGCACCTGCCAACATAGTTACTTGATCCCTTTCAAGGCCAACTTATAATGGGGCTTATTTTGTACAATTCAATGCAAATATTATTCTAATCAGATCATTGTCATCACAATATGTACAATATGTGACCTCACACCACAAAACGACCGTTATGTCGCGGATATAGTTGTAATTAGCTGAAATAGTCAAATTTGGTTAAAAGTATGTGATTATTGTGATTTTTGTATTTCCTGAATGAAAGTACCTAAATCTACCTTCCATGAAATTTTGATTGTCAGAAATCATGTTTAAGTATGTTTTTTCATTGAATGAAAATTATTACATTACAGCGCTTGAATGGACGCCAATCTTTGAAGTGGCCTGTTTCTCCCTTGTTTTAAAACTGCTTCATCCATTTTCCAAATCTTTGGGACTCATTTTCAGAGGTTTTGCCTTGTCTGAATATGACAAATTGTAGATTTCAAAAAGTTGGTCTGCGTCAGTGTGGTGAATAGTAGGACAAAACATTAATAATAAACACCGTAAGAAAACATAGTTTCCGAATTTTCGCCCAGGCTTCGTCAGGGTTTATTCGACTGAAAAAAACACAACTCAGTTTGAAAGTCAATGATTGTGGGCGGTCAAGCGCGCGATATCAAAACGCAGATCTTAGGTCAAAATGATTGTGACGTAATCCTAAGGATGGATACAGAAGAGTCCATGGTAACCAAGGTGGGGGTGGGAGGGGGGGGGGGGGGGGGGTGGTGTATGAGAATGCAGCTTTAATGGGGCACAACGGGGAAGGCACGGAAAGAAATGTTGATGCCGGAGGGGGCCAATGTCCCTAGGATCAGTCTGAGCTCGGCTTCCTTGCGGTCCCCTTCCCCGGAGCAAGTTCTGAGGATGCACACTTCAACATCTCCAGCGGAATGGGCTCCTATGTTGAAGTGTGCAGCCACGGGGAGTCCTGTGTGTCGAGGCGGATGGATCGCAGTTGCTTGGTGATCCTATCAGCCAACCGGCGCTTGGTCTCACCAATGTTCAGCTTGGCGCAGCGGGCACATCTGATAATGAGATGACGTTCACAGTCGTGCAGGTGTAGGTGGAGTGGGCGCGCCAGGCGCCAGTCGGTCCCTCGACGACTTCACGCTTAATGACGTGAGCGCATGTGTTGCACCTGGGCCGGTTGCATGGATGAGTGCCAGGTTGGATGTCACGATCAGTACGAATTCTGGAGCACACGAGCTGGTCCCGCAGAGAGCGGTCCTTCCGGTAGGCGAGCAGAACGGGGTTGTCGCCCAACATCTTTTAGCATTGGCGGGTAGACAGGAATGTTCTGGCATTGTCCTTGACAGCTCGTGCGATCCGCTGAGAAGTGGTATTGCATGTAAGAACCAGAGGAGTGCGGTTTGATTAGCTTCCTTACGTTCAGTAAGCGCTGCTTCATGGGTGATGGCCAACATCCTGGCTGCCGATGCATCTATGATTTGCTGGGGGTAGCCCCTGTTGGCGAAGAATCCTCCCATTTCTGTAGCACGTCGTTGATACCGATCATCGTCGCTGCATATCCTCCGCAGTCTCATCAATTGGGAGAAATTATATACCATTTTAAAGGTGCATATCCTCCGCAGTCTCATCAATTGGGAGAAATTATATACCATTTTAAAGGTAATGAATTCTACTTTGATGTCACATGAAAATCAGCATAATCATTTCCCCAGACTTATTGGTCGTTTTGTGGTGTACGGTCACATATTACTTAGTTTGAAATTGATCCATCAACGTACGTACGGTTGGACGGACAGACAATCTAAAAACATAATGCCTCTAACCACATCGTTGGCAGAGGCATACAAATAAAAGCCAAGCTAAAATACCAACAAACTAGACTTGTATTAGATCCCTATTCATGCGTCACTTCAGACGACTTTTTAAACAGAATGTTTTAATGTTTCAAATTACTTATCTTTCACGGCATGTGTTTTCATGTGTTGTCTTAGATTACCTCTCCAAGCGAAATCCCTTCTACATATGTTGCAACTGAAAGGTCTTTCACCGGTATGCACCTTTTTGTGTTCTGTAAGATAAGCTTTGACAGAGAAAGCCTTTTTACATATGCTGCAGCTAAAAGGCCTTTCACTGGTATGTGTTGTCATGTGCTTCTCCAGAATAACTCTCTGAGCGAAAGCCTTAGAACATATTTCGCAACTGAAAGGTCTTTCACCGGTATGTACTCTCTGGTGTACTATTAGATTGTGTTTAATAGAGAAACTCTTTTGGCAAATCCCGCAACTGAAAGGTTTTACACCAGTATGTGTCCTCATGTGTTCTGCTAGATTAGTTTTCTTAACAAAAACCTTTGTACATATGCTACAACTGAAGGATTTTCCAGCAGCATGTTCGTTCATGTGTTTTGTTGGACTACTCTTCGGAATGTACGCCTTTTTATCTTCCACGGCATGTGTTTTCATGTGTATTCTTTGATTACTTTTCCAAGCAAAATCCTTTTTACATATGTTGCAACTGTACGGTCTTTCACCGGTATGCGTCTTCTTGTGTTCGTCAAGATAACTTTTGACAGAGAAAGCCCTTTCACATATGCTGCAGCTAAAAGGCTTTTCATCGGTATGTGTTGTCATGTGCTTCTCCAAATTAGTTTTCTGAGTGAAACCCTTCGCAAAGGAAAGGTCTTTCACCGGTATGTACTCTCTGGTGTACTCTTAGACTTTGTTTTACAGAGAAACTCTTTTGGCAAATCTCGCAACTGAAAGGTTTTTCACCAGTATGTGTCCTCATGTGTTCTACTAGATAAGCTTTCTGAACGAAAGCTTTTGTACATATGCTACAACTGAAGGATTTTCCATTAGTATGTTCCTTCATGTGTTTTGTCAGACTACCTTTAAGAAAGTAAGCCTTTTCACATAAATTGCAACTGAAAGATCTTTCACCGGTATGTATCTTCTCGTGTTGTACAAGATAACATTTGTCACCGAAAGCCTTTTTACATATGCTGCAACTAAAAAGTCTATGTAACCTAACATGATTTTTCAGAATATGTTTTTGAGAGAAACTCTTTTGACAAATCCTGCAACTGAAAGATCTTTCACTAGTATGTGTCCTCATGTGTTCTACTAGCTCATTATTGTGGAAGAAAGCCTTTATACATATGCTGCAACTGAAGGCATTTTCACCAGCATGTTCTTTCTTCATGTGTTGCTTTAGACGATGCTTCTGAGAGAAAGCCTTCTCACATACGTCACAGGTGAAAGATTTTTCACCAGAATGTGCCCTCATGTGTTTTCTTAGAGTACTTTTCTCGGAGAAAGCATTTTTACATATGCTACAAGTGAAAGGTTTTTCACCAGTATGTACCCTAACGTGGTTTATTAGACCTTGTTTTCGAGAGAAACTCTTTGGACAAGCCTTGCAAAAAAAAATTCTGTCGGGCTTTTCATGTGTCTTCATGTGTTTTATGAGCTCACTTTCCAGTGCGAAAACCTTTGTACATGTGTTGCAGCTGAAATGTTTTTCACCTGTATGCATCTTCTTGTGCTCTGTTAGACAACCTATGTCAGAGAAAGCCTTTTGACACGTGTCACAACTGAAACTTCCTTCACCAGTATGCTTCTTCATGTGTTTTGTAAGATTAGTTTTAGAGGAGAAAGCCTTTGTACATATGTGGCAATATGGTTTTTCACCGGTGTGTGTCTTCTCATGGCTTGTTAGATTACTTTTCCAAAAGAAAGCCGTTGAACATATGTCGCAACTGAAAGGTCTTTCACCACGACCGTGTATCTTCTTGTGTTGTGTTAGAGTACTTTTCAGAGAGAAAGCCTTTGAACACATGCCACAACCAAAAGGTCTTTCACCAGTATGTATCCTCATGTGTCCTCTTACAGAACTTTTCAGAAGGAAAGTCTTTGAACATATGTCACAACTGAAAGGTTTTTCGCCAGTATGTATCGTCATATGTCCTGTTAGACTACTTTTCAGAAGGAAAGTCTTTGAACATATGTCACAACTGAAAGGTTTTTCACCAGTATGTATCCTCTTGTGTCTTGTTAGATTACCTTGCCTGGTGAAAGTCATTTGACATATGTCGCAACTGAAAGGTTTTCCACCAATATGTGTCCTAAGGTGTGTAGCTAGATTTTGTTTTGTGGAGAAACTCTGTGGACAAACCTTGCAACTGAAAGGTCTTTCTCCAGTTTGCATGGCCATGTGGTTCTTAAGTTTCTGAGAGATCGCCTTAGGACTTGTATTGCGACTGAACAGTTTTGCACTGGTATGTACCTTCATGTGTGCAGTTAGATTATTTTTCCTAAGGAAAACCCTTTTGCATATGTCGCAACTGAAACCACTAGTATGTGTCCTGATGTGTCTTGCTAGATCCCCTTTCCACGTGAATTTCCTTGGACAAATCAAGCACCTCAAGTTTCCTTTGGGTTTCCCAGAGTGAATCTTTGAGCTACTTGTTGCTTCTGTCTCACCCTCTTGATGCGCCAGCTCTTCTGTCGTTTCTCCTAGATCTGAAGAGGGAATGCTCTTTCCAGCCAAAGTCATGCTTTCTCCTGCCTGAAGAGCAACATTTTCTGCAATGGAAAACAGACATTGTATTTTAATTTATCATCAGTTCATGGTCTTGCTTTTACATTTTTAGAAAAGAGGGATCACTTTTCTCATCTTCAATTTCCATAATTTCCTTTCATGAAAAACTTTTTCTTTTATCATGAAGGACAAAGACCCCATTTTAAAACTAGAAATTGCGCGCTCGGCGGGTCGCGCAGCCGAGCACATGTATCCCCCGAACCAATTGCATTGCACTTTTGTGGGTTGTAATATTGTGAACTGAACAAGTTTGGTGGTGTACGTTGTTCTACTAGGCTGGCAGTAGCCTTTGGGCAAGGCCTCGCGCGCTGTTTGTCCTCCGAGCAGGGTCTGATTAATAGACAAGGCGATGTGCGCTTACAGCAGTGATCTTAACTATTTCTTTATATCATGGTTACCATGGCAACCAGGACTCCGCAACACACCAAAATCAAAAGGCTTCATCCTCTTTCCTTAATACACCTTCATACCAAATTAGAAAATGATCGGACAAGAACTCGGACCTGTAGAGCGTTCACAAGGTAATCTTAACTATTTCTTTATATCATGGTTACCATGGCAACCAGGACTCCACCCCACACCAAAATCAATAGGCTTCATCCTCTTTCCTTAAGACACCTTCATACCAAATTAGAAAATGATCGGACAAGAACTCGGACCTGTAGAGCGTTCACAAGGTAATCTTAACTATTTCTTTATATCATGGTTACCATGGCAACCAGGACTCCGCCCCACACCAAAATCTAAAGGCTTCATCCTCTTTCCTTAAGACACCTTCATACCAAATTAGAAAATGATCAGACAAGAACTCGGACCTGTAGAGCGTTCACAAGGTAATATTAACTATTTATTTATATCATGGTTACCATGGCAACCAGGACCGCGCCCCACACCAAAATCAATAGGCTTCATCCTCTTTCCTTAATACACCTTCATACCAAATTAGAAAATGATCGGACAAGAACTCGGACCTGTAGAGCGTTCACAAGGTAATCTTAACTATTTCTTTATATCATGGTTACCATGGCAACCAGGGCTCCGCCCCACACCAAAATCAATAGGCTTCATCCTCTTTCCTTAATACACCTTCATACTAAATTAGAAAATGATCGGACAAGAACTCGGACCTGTAGAGCGTTCACAAGGTAATCTTAACTATTTCTTTATATCATGGTTACCATGGCAACCAGGACTCCGCCCCACACCAAAATCAATAGGCTTCATCCTCTTTCCTTAATACACCTTCATACCAAATTAGAAAATGATCGGACAAGAACTCGGACCTGTAGAGCGTTCACAAGGTAATCTTAACTATTTCTTTATATCATGGTTACCATGGCAACCAGGACTCCGCCCCACACCAAAATCAGTAGGCTTCATCCTCTTTCCTTAATACACCTTCATACCAAATTAGAAAATGATCGGACAAGAACTCGGACCTGTAGAGCGTTCACAAGGTAATCTTAACTATTTCTTTATATCATGGTTACCATGGCAACCAGGACTCCGCCCCACACCAAAATCAATAGGCTTCATCCTCTTTCCTTAATACACCTTCATACCAAATTAGAAAATGATCGGACAAGAACTCGGACCTGTAGAGCGTTCACAAGAAAATCTCTGCGGCGGACGCGGCGGACGCGGCGGCGGCGCGACGAGGCCAAATCCATAGTATCCCCCGAAGTGGTTCGGGGGATACAATTATGAATAGCAAAGCTACCTCACCTCATGAAAAGTTGACCCTCATGCATCTAGCGAGTGGGGCCCAAAATTTAAACAGTTCCTTAGTGCCCAAACACATCAGTTTGATGGCAATTTCTCTAACTGCTCTAAAAGGGGACCACCAGGCTATTAAAAGAACAACACATAATTATATGTTTTGGTACAGTTTTGTGATATCAAATAGATACCCAACATTTTGAAAAAGGGTTGTGTAATTCATAAACAAAGCAATTAATTTCCACCACTTACAGAACCACTATTATTTGCTGGTTCCGTACAGGCCAAACATTTGCGAGTGCGCCAATGCTATTCACGCGTACGTTTGGAGACAATAGTATCCCGGACGATTTGTTCGCTCTGGACAAAGTAGTCTTCATACATGCAGACCCATGAACGCATGCTTTAGAATGGTGATGCATTTTTCAATTATATATTTTTTTCTGGAAACATATTTTTGTGAACTTGTTGATGGAATGGACTACTAAAGATGTTACCTTTCATTTATAAGAATATTATTTTTGGGTGGTGGTTTCCTTTAAGATATTGCAATGACAAGTTTGTTTGCATGTGACTGGCTAGAACTGAAAGAGTCACCAGTCCGTTGCACTAAACCAAGGTAACTGACACTTAACCCCTTGACCATGGGCGACGCTCATTAGGTTACACCTATTGTCCAGTGGGGGATGAATGAATAGATCATCCCCCCTGAACAACAGGTACCAATTAAAGATCGACGCCCATACCCTTGACTACGGGAATTGGGTGGGTTGTGTACAAAGTCTATTGGGATTTCAGAAACTCAAAGGTAACAGATTAAGTCATGACATGCTCAAAAATAGAGATTTCAATCTTTGGACTTATTTATTGAAAGCTAGTTTGATTTGTGTTATTGATTACATTAGTACCTTCACTTGTTTCTTCCTCAACTGTCATTTCCAAAGTCACCACATCCATCTGCTGATCATGTGACGCATCAGGTGATTCCATGACACCCCCCTGCAGTCTATCATTCTCAGAAGTCTCAGCAAGTACATCAAGATTGCTACATGTATCCACTTCAGAAGTTGCTGCATAAAAAGTTGGAAAAAAAAACAATAATAAAATCACTGAAAATGCCTTTAAAAACCCACAGGAGCAACTATGTCAGTGTTTATGTAAAAAGGGAACCACCACCCAAAAATAATAGTCATAGATACATAAAATGTATAAGACCTAAAGTAGCATTTAATCCTTTGCAAGCAAACCAAGGTACACTGACAATGAAGTAAAGACACGCTCAAAATTTGAGATTTCAGTCTTTATAGCGCGGTCACATATCAACGGATTGCGTAAACGGACGTCAAACGGAGAGCTAAATTTTCCATCCGTTCGTCTCCGTTCGTATGCGTTTCGTGTCCGTTCCTTGTCCGGTGATGTACGTTGTTCTATGTTTTGTACATAAAGCAATGGAGACGACTTTCATCACCGGATAATTTCATTTCGCAAATTTTCTATTCGTTGGGCATTCGTTTCCGCTATCCGTTGATATCTGACCGGGCCATTAGGATTATTACATTCACTATAGTTTATAGAGAGCCATTTTGACTTGTGTTAAATACTTATTGATTACATTAATACCTTCAACTGTTTCTCCTTCAATTGTAATTTCTACAGCCACCCCATCCATCTGCTGATCATGTGACACATCAGGTGATTCCATGACAGCCCCCTGCAGTCTATCATTCTCCAAAATCTCAAGAAGGGCATCAAGATTGCTATCCACTTTAGAAGTTGCTGCATGAAAAATTGAAAAAAACAATACAAAAAAATCACTGAAAATGCATTTGAAAGCCCACAGGAGCAACTATGTCAGAGTTTATAAAAACAAAGGGAACAACCTTCCCAAAATATAGTCTTATACATAAAATGTAATAGTTTTCGTATTCCATTCCACCAACAAGTTCAGAAAAATTGGTTTTAAACAAAAATGTATAATTTGAAAACCCATTGGTGATTGTTTATTAGATGAACTTCTGAAGACTAGTCTATTGTCTAGGACATACGCTTCTACCGTGCTTCTAAGTTCTATCATCGGCAATCCTGCACTAAGTCTTTAGGGGGATATATTGTTTTTGCTGAATTTTGGTTGCTAACTTCAATTTTCATACTGCCCATAGTACATAGCCACTAAATCTAATGATAGCCAGTACATCTAACTTGCATCGAGTTTGACAAATCATGCATGTAAATGTGATAGCTACACGCTAAAGAGAAATGATGTGTAGATCGTCTCTCCACTACCTACGCATTCACGTAACTTTGTGAAATGATTCGAAGATCGCACAAGAAATTTTGAGTTGTGTGCATGACAATTGATGAGAGAGTAAACTAAAAGGGTGCCGGGTTCTCTGCCATCTCCCACGTTCGCACATTCTTATAATCTTATTAAGAATAAGTGATTCAAAATTGCAATCTGATCATCCCATTATCACTCATCAGACATCAGAACCTGCAATATTTTCTAAAATAAATGTGTGAGCAGGCGAGGAAAGCTCTAGTTCTAGGACTGGGAAACTTGTACAATTTGTAAGTCTATAGTATAACAAGTTACCGTCACTTACAAATATTATTTACTGTAGGGTGCCAATGTGTATGTCACCGAATCATTTACATAACTAAAATAAAATTCACTCTGACCACGATTCGAATGTGGATACATTTTCCAGGGGAACAGATGAAGTGCATAAGTGCAGATACACCGCCACCGACATAAAACTTACCCGGAGTTCCGGCTGAGCTCTCCATTGTTTTCCGCTGGTGTTCTCCACTTCCCTTGCATGCAGTCACAATGTTTAGGTTCGGTTAGGCTATTTCTTGAATCACTACTTTTGATTGACACCAATCATATTACTCCAAGATATCCTTCATATTCTACACGAAAAGAAATCCTAATTTGTTGAGAAAGGGCTTGTTAAATGTCGAATCTAGAACAGGTAAGTGTTTGTCCGTCTTGTCTCTCCCGCGGCCGCCGAATACGTATATTAGGTAGACAGAAAAATCCACCTCGTTCAGCTGGCCGGAGGGGTCCTTCTCATCGATATACAATGTATCGAGGTCCTTCTCTGAAGTGGAACAACAAACGAGGAGAAGGACTGATTTATCGGTCTAGTTTGGTTCATGCTTCCACCACACATACGGTACGTACATTTCCGTGTTAAAATTAATATCATTTATCGACCCCCGATAAACGGGGCCGGGGTGGTGGTTATCTAAGATTAACCCGGTTGATAAAAGACGAATATTTACATTGATCGGTATTATTTTATCTGCATTGCTTGAAGCGAGTTGATATGCATGTGTAAGTATATTTTCTTTCATTTCTGCGTTGCAATTTGAAAGTGCATTAATTATGACTTGATGTTTTGATTGAATAAAGTAAACAAAAAAGTCATTGGGGTTTTAAATATCTTGTCACTACGTATTCTTGTAAATGTGTATAATACCATGGTTTAGCTATATTCTAATCATGAATTATTGCATTGTCCGGGGCAATTGTGCATTGCATTTTATCCAAAAGATTTGTTATTCCTAAAGAGAGCTGCTAAGGGTAACATGGTTTTGTAGAAAACTAAAGGACCAGCCCGCGACCAGCCTTATCAAGCCAATGTCCCGTTTCTAGATTTATCTTATCATTCCATGTTGTAATATATATATAAACATGCTGTATATATTTGTATAATGTTGTAGTTTAGTTGTAATTAGTGCTTTGATGTGAAATAAACTGAACTGACTGATATCAGTACATTAATTATTTCGGGGCCTAAGCAACAAGCCGCAAACGGGCCCCGGGGGTAGGAATCCTTAATTTGGTGGTGGGGTGGGAGGGGGGGGGGGGGGGGGGGGGGGGGCGTGCATAAGCACCCAGCACACCCCTGGTCAGACCCAGGAGTGGTGTTAATTTGGGTCTATCACTGGCACAAAGCCTTTAATGATCAATGTGTAACCATTTAATTATTATTATTATTATTGTTATCATGTAAAGGGATCTCGGGATCTATATAGTAGCATGTCCGAATCCAAACAACTGCCATAGAACCAACAGTAGGAGACCCATAAAACCCATAGGCCTATCAATGTTTTCTATGGGTTTCAATAGGGAAAGTGTAACATGGGTTTCTATGAGATTCCTATATGGGCAGATGGGTTTCCTATATGGCTTATGGCCTTTTGATTCTATGGGAATTTCGACCTGGAAAATGTCTAGATGGGTCCCATAAAAAAAAACCATATAGACCCATATATCAGGAAACCCATAAGAGACCCATATGACAATCCTATATAGGATTGTAGTTTCTATGGGAATTTCGACTTGGGATATACAATACATATAAACACACACACAAACAAACACTAAAATACACACGCACACGCAAACGCACGAGTACAAACATACACGCACACACGCGCACGCACACACTCACACATAATTATGACTATATATCAAACCAACCACCGGCCAGTTTATAACACACGCAAATGCGCACATGAGTGCACGCAAGCACACACACACACACACACACACACACACGTACACACCCAGACATACACATATAATTATACACATACTAACACAAGCAAACACGCATACAGACGCTCACAACAAATCTAAAAGTGGTGTTTAAAAAAATGATTTCAGTTCATTACAATAATAAGTGCTTATATAAGGGAGTAAATGGACTCATGTACCCCTCATGTATCAATTATGGGAGTGAGCGGGTATCACCTAGATCATATAGATGAAAATAAGCAAACCATATCATAATCTAAACCTTAGACTTAAAGGCAACGATGCTTACCCGAAAGAGAGAGCCCGCAACGAGACTTAGCATGTACTTCCTAATACTTAATTCATATTAAGATAATATTGATGCCAATAGCAAAACTGATTGGATAAAAAAACAAGCAAAACACATATTGAAATACAAGATACTGAATTAAATGGAAATGAAGCTTACCCAAAAGTGAGCCGCACACGTACGATCTCAGTCTTGCACGTTTGTTTTATAAAGTAAAATAATTTAGATATTTTAATCATCCGTCTATCAGTTTGACCTGGGTGTTGAATACGAGCTTATAGTCCCCTTATAGTATTGTTTTGATGTTTGCCCAATCGAACACGTGTTGAAAATCCGTTAAATGCAAACTGACGACGAAGAGAAACAAACATGGGCGTAGGAAACGTTTTCTCAGGTGGGGGGGGGGGGGGGGGGGGGGTTGGCTGAGATATTATGCCCGAAGAATTTTCCTTCCCGAATTTTCTATCTGACAAGCCCCCCCCCCCCCCCCCCCCCCCCCCCCCCCGCCCCCAACAACAGCAAACAAGTTTTTGATGGCTCAGTCAGCAATAACACGACTTTGCCCGAACATGAGACGGTAAAGATGACTTTACCCGATTGTAACACGCGTTTCCGAATATGACATGGTTTGCCCGAATATATGGTTTTGCCCGATACTATGCCATTGTTTTTTCCCGAATATGCCATGGTCAGTTTTGCCCCGAATTTCAGGTGCTTTTAGCCAAATATGACCGTTATCAAAAGTCCCAGGGAGCTCCAGCGCCCAGCCCCCCCCCCCCCCCACCCCCCCACTCCTCTCCTACGCCTATGGAAACAACAGGTGAAGTTCCATCGACCAGCATTCTTCTTGTTTCCTCTCTTTCCTTTTTTTTATAGGTTTGTTCACTGGCTAATGTAAATATTTGTTGTGACGACCGTGATCGAATTTACCTAAGGTACCCCAAATACAAATACAGAATTCCAAAGAATTCAAACGTCATCATTGAATTAGCTGAAGTAAATCGTGTATTGAGCTATTTAGAACATGATAGTTCTCGAAGAACTGAGCAACAAAATTGTTTTGTTGAATTTCAGTCTATAATATCCCTTTTTAGTAGGAAAACAAGTTGGGCACATGGTGAAATATATGCTCAAATAAGACTTGAATCTCTTAGGAATAAACTAACTATACTTTTCTGTGAATGTGCCGAGGCATGCACACGAATGAAACACACACACACACACACACGTATGATCACATACACACACACACAGTGGCGTAGCGATGGGGGGGGGGGGGGGGGGGGGGGGCACGTGCCCCCCAATAATTTGGAAAAAACAATAGAAACATGAGGGACATTTTTTTGAAAAAACAAGAAATACATAAGGTGTGCCCCCCCCCCCCCCCCCCCAATCAGTCGACCACGCTACCCCACTGCACACACAAACACACACAAATACATAATAATATTATGTATTTCCCATTTCCCATTCATGCAAATATTTGTACACTAATGATATTCATTTATGTCCAATTTGATACATTGTGTTTTGTTCTTCAAGTTGTAAGAGAGCTAGATTAGGAGAGTCAATCATATTTTTTTCATATGGGAAATTGGTATATGAGATTAATTCAATAGAACAATAATTCTGATACAGTGAAACCTCACTATAACAAGCACATTGGGTCCATTGTTATGTAAACAATCTTGTTTCCGGGCTTTAAAACATAAAATACATGTACATAGTCCTGCACCTGTGAAATTACATTGTACCTCACTATGTTGGGCACATTGTTATAACAGAGCTCGTTATAAAGAGGTTCCACTGTATATCACAAACACCATGCCCTCCCACCCATTTGCCCTCATACCGTTGATAAGAAAAAACAAAATGTCAAAATCGTGATAACAAACACAATTATGTAATTTCAGATTTGTATTGTTTTAATATTCATACTACATGTATAAAACAATGCATCACATTCAAACAATTGACTACTAGTATAAAACAAGGCGATAGCCGTAATGTGTCTCGCCCAATTGCGCACACTCATGCCAACGAGGTTTGGTACAAACCGATGCAGGGTTGGAAAGTTATCAGCCATTATAGAGTCTTGCAGGTAAACTTTCACATTTAACCTCATTTGACCTTTGACCTTTGACCTACTTATGTATCCTTTGACCCCAGAATATCATGGAAGCAATATAGGGCATCTTTTAATCAAGTTTGGTTACAAACAGATGCAGGGTTGGAAAGTTATCAACCCTAATAGACCTCTTACCCCCAAACTTTCACATTTGACCATTGACCTACTGATGTGTTCTTTGACCCTAGAATATCATGGAGGCCGATGTAGGGCATCTACCAATGAAGTTTGGTTACAAACAGATGCAGGGTTGGAATGTTATCAACCATAATGGACTCTTACCCCAAAACTTTCAAATTTGACCTTTGACCCCAGCATATCATGGAGGCTGATATAGGCATCTACCCATCAAGTTTGGTTACAAACAGATGCAGAGTTGGAAAGTTATTCTAATTTTTGAATCACAGACGGAGGATGGACAGACGCAATGTGGATCCCTTAGTCTCCCTCCACCTAGGTGGGTTCGACAAAAAGGAAGCATCTAAATATAATCATATATTATTTAATTTATGTAAAGGATACATACAAACGTCTACAGCCTCTTGCAAGTCTATACATTCTGAATTGTGTCATTCACTTATCAAAGTAAATAACCATTTGAAATACAGGGAAACCCGGTTATAACGAGCTTGCTTATAATGAGGTACCGTTTATAATGAGGAAAATCCTTTGGTTCCGATTGTTCCAATGGCATAATGCTCCACTTATAACGAGCTCAGTTATAGCGAGATTCTGGTTATAACGAGGTAAAATCGATAGTCCCGACTACCTCATTATAATGGGGTTTCCCTGTACAATGAACAAGTACGTCAAGGCATTCTCTACCAAAGAGTGCCCACAACTTGGTATGCATGACTGAAAGGACTGATGCTCTATAAAAATTGCATAGAGCATCAGTACTTTTTGTCATACATGTCAAGTCATGGGCACACTTTCGTAGAGAATTTAGTTTCTTCTATACAAATATTACATCATGGTAATACAGTTCAGTTCATTTTATTTCCACAATTTAAAATGCAATTTATGTGTACATTCACAGTAAAATACAGGTACAAATATAAAAGTTGGCGTATACATCAAATGAAATAATAGTAAATTAAGTGGTGGGGACAACAAAAGCAAAAAAAAAGCTTATCGAGGTCCCCTGAGAGAAACTTGCGAATCAAACAGTTACAATGATACAAAAGGAATACTGTTTCGTGTAAACACATAAAAAGAAACACACATGGAAAGGCGCACACACACACACACACACACATACACATAACATGCAACATACATATGACAGGTTACCGTACCAACATTTACTGGTTAGTGGCATTTGCCAGAAGCAATAATTTATATACGTTTAAATGAGTTAACAGAGGGGCATTTACAATATGATTCCAAATAATTGGTCACTTATAGAAAAGGGAATCTTTTGAAACATCTTGATTTATATTGAAATAAGAAGATATTAAATGAGGTAACTTGTCTTTAAATACATGAATATTGCAATATACAAAAATACTGTAGGGTATACAATAAGGTTACAGTCCGTTATTCCGAAGGTTCGTTATTCCGAAGGTTCAGTTATTCCGAAGGTTCGTTATTCCGAAGGTTCGTTATTCCGAAGGTTCGTTATTCCGAAGGTTCGTTGATCCGAAAATAAAATCGGGTTCGTTATTCCGAAGGTTCGTTATTCCGAAGGTTCGTTGATTCGAAAATAAAATCGGGTTCGTTATTCCGAAAATTAAATCGGGCTTGTTATAATACTATAGTTTGTGTTTTGTTTATTTAATTTACAGCCTGCATTAAACATACCCCTCCCCCTTTCCCTCCCTTGGCCAGACCAATCAAACATTTAAGTTTATTTTATCTCTTTATATGAAATTATAGCATTATAACAAACCCAAATTCATTTTCGGATTAACGAACCCGATTTCATTTTAGGAATAGCGAACCTTCGGAATAACGAACCCTCGGAATAACGGACCTTCGGAATAACGAACCTTCGGAATAACGAACCCGATTTAATTTTAGGAATAGCGAACCTTCGGAATAACGAACCTTCGGAATAACGAACCTTCGGAATAATGCAACAAATGTTCGGATTAACGAACCCCATTTCATTTTCGGATTAACGAACACTCAGGTATAGGAAATTTGCGTGTTTGGAATAACGAACCGCACCCTACAATAAAAAACTGTGCATGACAATAGCAAAAATTAACTAAAAACAAATTAGTTTATTTGCTAGCAAAAATTACAATATTCAAGTCATCATTCAAAATAAATTATGGCAGGAAGATTGGGGTAACATCATATAGTAACAAGCAAAGAGCAAAGAAATCAAGCTTCCCTAAAATATTTTCAAAGTAAAAAAGCATCATCACTTTGGATGATCCCATAGGCATAGCACTTATCCTTCATGGCCTATGTATATGATACATGGACCAAGTTGGGTGAGAATCCGTCAATTGGTTCTTGAGATAACGCGATCACAAGCTATTATTGCATATATAATGAGACCTGTGAACTTTTACCTCATGACCCCAAAATCTAATCAGTTCATTGGCACTCCAGGATACATACATGAACCAAGTTTGGTGTAAATCCGTCAATTGGTTCTTGAGATAATGCGATCACGAGAAACGGATGTACGTACGGACGGACAACCCCAAAACATAATGCCTCTAGCCAATTCGTTGCAAAGGCATTAAAATAAAAACAGGACTGATGGATGGATATACGTATGTATGGTTGGACGTACAAACAACCTAAAAACATAATGCCTCCCACATTGTTGGCAGAGGCATACAATTAAAAACCAAGCTCACATATCAACAAACTGAACTTGTCTGAAGTATTCAATCCCTATTGAATCTATTCATGTGTCACTTGACCACTTCAGACGACATTCTAAACAGAATGTCTTAGTATAATGCTTCAAATTACTTATCTTTCATGGCATGTGTTTTCATGTGTTGTCTTAGATTACCTCTCCAAGTGAAATCCTTTCTACATATGTTGCAATTGAAAGGTCTTTCACCGGTATGCACCTTCATGTGGTCTGTAAGATAACTTTTGACAGAGAACGCCTTTTCACACATGCTGCAGCTAAAAGGCCTTTCACCGGTATGCGCTGCCATATGCTTCTCCAAATTATTTCTCTGAGTGAAAGCCTTATCACATATTTCGCAACTGAAAGGTCTTTCACCGGTATGTACTCTCTGGTGTACTACTAGATTTTGTTTTACAGAGAAACTTCTTTGGCAAATCTCGCAACTGAAAGGTTTTTCACCAGTATGTGTCCTCATGTGTTCTGCTAGATTACCTTTCTTAACCAAAACCTTTTTACATATGGTACAACTGACGGATTTTCCAGGGGTATGTTCGTTCATGTTTTTTGTTGAGCTACTTTTGGGAACGTAGGCCGTTTTATCTTCCACGGCATGTGTTTTCATGTGTAGACTTTGATTACTTTTCGAAGCAAAATCCTTTTTACATATGTTGCAACTGAACGGTCTTTCAGCGGTATGCGTCTTCTTGTGTTCTTCAAGATTACTTTTGACCGAGAAAGCCTTTTCACATATGCTGCAGCTAAAAGGCTTTTCATCGGTATGTGTTGTCATGTGCTTCTCCAAATTAGTTCTCTGAGTAAAACCCATCAAACATATTTCGCAAAGGAAAGGTTTTTCACCGGTATGTACTCTCTGGTGTACTACTAGATTTTGTTTTACAGAGAAACTCTTTTGGCAAATCTCACAACTGAAAGGTTTTTCACCAGTATGTGTCCTCATGTGATCTGCTAGATTAGTTTTCCTAACAAAAACCTTTGTACAAAAGCTACAACGGAAGGATTTTTCAGCAGTATGTTCGTTCATGTCTTTTGTTGGATTACTTTTCGGAACGTAAACCTTTTTATCTTCCACGGCATGTGTTTTCATGTGTATTCTTTGATTACTTTTCCAAGCAAAATCCTTTTTACATATGTTGCAACTGTACGGTCTTTCACCGGTATGCGTCCTCATGTGTTCTTCAAGATATTTTTTGACAGAGAAAGCCCTTTCACATATGCTGCAGCTAAAAGGCTTTTCATCGGTATGTGTTGTCATATGCTTCTCCAAATTAGTTTTCTGAGTGAAACCCTTTGCACATATTTCGCAAAGGAAAGGTCTTTCACCGGTATGTACTCTCTGGTGTACTCTTAGACTTTGTTTAACAGAGAACCTCTTTTGGCAAATCTCGCAACTGAAAGGTTTTTCACCAGTATGTGTCCTCATGTGTTCAACTAAATAAGCTTTCTGAACAAAAGCCTTTGTACATACGGTACAACTGAAGGATTTTCCATTCGTATGTTCCTTCATGTGTTTTGTCAGACTACTTTTAAGAAAGTAAGCCTTTTCACATACATTGCAACTGAAAGATCTTTCACCAGTATGTATCTTCTCGTGTTGTACAAGATAACTCTTGTCACCGAATGCCTTGTTACATATGCTGCAGCTAAAAGGTCTATGTAACCTAACATGCTGTAATAAAATATGTCTTTGAGAGAAACTATTTTGACAAATCCTGCAACTGAAAGATCTTTCACTAGTATGTGTCCTCATGTGTTCTTCTAGCTCATTTTTGTTGAAGAAAGCCTTTATACATATGCTGCAACTGAAGACATTTTCATGAGCATGTTCTTTCTTCATGTGTTGCCTTAGACGATGCTTCTGAGAGAAAGCCTTCTCACATATGTCACAAGTGAAAGGTTTTTCACCAGAATGTGCCCTCATGTGTTTTCTTAGAGTACTTTTCTCAGAGAAAGCATTTTTACATATGCTACAAGTGAAAGGTTTTTCACCAGTATGCACCCTAAGGTGGTTTATTAGACCTCGTTTTCGAGAGAAACTTTTTGGACAAGCCTCGCAACAAAAAATTCTTTCAGGCTTTTTATGTGTCTTCATGTGTTTTGTGAGCTGACTTTCCAGTGTGAAAACCTTTGTACATGTGTTGCAGCTGAAAGGTTTTTTGCATGTATGCATCTTCTTGTGCTCTGTTAGACAACCTATGTCAGAGAAGGCCTTTTGACATGTGTCACAACTGAAACTTCCTTCACCAGTATGCTTCTTCATGTGTTTTGTAAGATTACTTTTAGAGGAGAAAGCCTTTGTACATATGTGGCAATATGGTTTTTCACCGGTGTGTTTCTTCATGTGTTTTGTAAGATTACTTTCAGAGGAGAAAGCCTTTGTACATATGTGGCAATACGTTTTTTCACCGGTGTGTTTCTTCATATGGTTTGTTAGATTACTTTTCCAAAAGAAAGCTGTTGAACATATGTCGCAACTGAAAGGTCTTTCACCACGACCGTGTATCTTCTTGTGTCGTGTTAGAGTACGTTTCAGAGAGAAAGCTTTTGAACACATGTCACAGCCAAAAGGTCTTTCACCAGTATGTGTCCTCATATGTCCTGTTAGAGTACTTTTTAGAAGGAAAGTCTTAGAACATATGTCACAACTGAAAGGTCTTTTGCCAGTATGTATCGTCATATGTCCCGTTAGACTACTTTTCAGAAGGAAAGCCTTTGAACATATGTCACAACTGAAAGGTCTTTCACCAGTATGTATCCTCTTGTGTTTTGTTAGATTACCTTGCTGACTGAAAGTCATTTGACATATGTCACAACTGAAAGGTTTTTCACCAGTATGTGTCCTAAGGTGTGTAGCTAGATTTTGTTTTGTTGAGAAACTCTGTGGACAAACCTTGCAACTGAAAGGTCTTTCTCCAGTTTGCATGGCCATGTGGTTCTTAAGTTTCTGAGAGATCGCCTTAGGGCTTGTATTGCGACTGAACAGTTTTGCACTGGTATGTATCTTCATGTGTACAGTTAGATTATTTTTCCTAAGGAAAACCCTTTTGCATATGTCGCAACTGAAACCAACAGAATGTGTCCTGATGTGTCTTGCTAGATCCCCTTTCCATGTGAATTTCCTTGGACAAAGCCAGCACCTCAAATTTCTTTTGGGTTTACCCGAGTGAATCTTTGAGCTACTTGTTGCTTCTGTCTCACCCTCTTGATGCGCCAGCTCTTCTGTCGTTTCTCCTAGATCTGAAGAGGGAATGCTCTTTCCAGCCAAAGTCATACTTTCTCCTGCCTGAAGAGCAACATTTTCTGGAATGAAAAAACAGACATTGTATACATGTATGTAATTTATCATCAGTTCACGGTCTTGCTTTTTAATGTTTAGAAAAGAGGGACCACTTTTCTCATTTTCAATTTCCATAATTTCCTTTCATGAAAATTAACCCTTTCTTTTTTCATGAATAATGACCCTGAAGGACACAGACCCGAAATGTGACCCCATTTTAAAATGATGAATAGCAAAGTCACCTCCCCGAATGAAAAGTTGACCCTCATGCAGAGCGAGTGGGGCCCACAATTTAAACAGTACCTTGCACTAAACCAAGGAAACTGACACTAAACCCCTTGACCATGGGCGACGCTCATTTTTCAGTGGGGATGAATGAATAGATCATCCCCTCTGAACAACAGGTATCAATTACAGATCGGCGCCCGTACCCTTGACTACGGGAACCGGGTGGGTTGTGGAAAAACTCAAAGGTAACAGATTAAGTCATGACACTCTGAAAAGTTGAGATTTAAATCTTTCGAATTATAACATTCACTAAAGTTTATGGAAAGCTAGTTTGATTTGTGTTATTGATTACATTAGTACCTTCACTTGTTTCTTCCTCTACTGTAATTTCCACAGCCACCACATCCATCTGTAGATCATGTGACGCATCAGGTGATTCCATGATGGCCCCCTGCAGTCTATCATTCTCGGTAGTCTCATGAAGTACATGTACATCAAGATTGCTACATGTATCCACTTCAGAAGTTGCTGCATAAAAAAGGTGAAAGTAAACAATAACAAAATCACTGAAAATGCCTTAAAAAACACAGGAGCAAGTCGAATTCGCAGAAGTCAAATAATCGCCAAAGTCGAATAATCGCTGAAGTCGAAGGTCTATTCTAGTACTCTTTTGTTTTTGTTTTAACCCCTCATAAGTCAAATTTTCTCTAAGTCAAAGCTATTTCTTCAGTCCCAATAGCTTTAGTACTTCATTTTATGACACGCTCAAAAATATAGATTTTAGTTTTGGGTCTAATTACATTTACCACAGTTTATGGAAAGCCACTTTGATTTGTATTATTGATTACATAGTACCTTCACTTGTTTCTCCCTCAACTGTAATTTCCACAGCTACCACTTCCATCTGCTGATCATGTGACACATCAGGTGATTCCATGACAGCCCCCTGCAGTCTATCATTCTCTGAAGTCTCAGCAAGTACAGCAAGATTGCTATCCACTTCAGAAGGTGCTGCATGAAAAGTAGAAAAAACTTACAAATCACTAAAAATGCATAAAGGGGACCACCACCCCAAAATAATAGTCTCATACATGAAATAATGTAATAGTTTAAGTATTCCATTCCATGACATACTCAAAATTAGAGCCTTCAGTTTTAGGTCTTGAACCAAACCAAGGAAACTGACACTACTTACATGTAACTACAGGAACAGGGTGGATTATGTACAAAGTCTATTGGGATTTCAGATGCTCAAAGGTAACAGATTATAAGTCATGACATGCTCAAAAATAGAGATTTCAATCTTTGGACTGATTACATTCACTACACTTTATGAATGGAAAGCCAGTTTGATTTGTAATATTGATTACATTAGTACCTTCACTTGTTTCAACGGTCATTTCCAAAATCACCCCATCCATCTGCTGATCATGTGACACATCAGGTGATTCCATGACAGCCCCCTGCAGTCTATCATTCTCAGAAGTCTCAGGAAGGGAATCGTGATTGCTATCCACTTCAGAAATTGCTGCATGAGAAGTTGAAAAAAACACAAAAAATGACTGAAAATGCATTTGAAACCACACAGGAGCAACAGTGTTTATTAAAAAGAGGACCACCATCTAAAAATAATAGTCTTATTTAATATATTGAGTGTTATTCCAGTTGGAGCTTTTCAATTACACCATGAAGATAAGATTAACTTCAAGATATATAAAATGTAATAGTTTTAGTATTCCATTCCACCAACAAGTTCAGAAAAAAATTGGTTTAAAGAAAAATGTTATCATTTGAAAACCCATCACAATACTATCACGATACGATACATAACTTTTGGCACTTACTGAACTAGGTTCATGTTGGTTCTGTGAGTTTCGGTGAATAATTTTGTGTATACATGTCTTAAATGACAATATTTGTATGATGTTAGACCATTAAGTCACGATGGCCATTTCTTTGTATGACTTTTGTACAACATTGGAAAGCAAACCCAAAATCCTCCAAATTTTTGTTGTGAACCTGTCTTGGTTTATTATGGTTGCAATTTTCTTGGAACTCCAATGTGTGTCTCTACAGAAATTATTAATTAGTTATTTTGGGGAAAGTTATATAGAGAAATGATGCATAGATTCTGATCTCGCATAAATTTGTGAAAGGATTCAAACATGAACTTAGCACAAGAAATTTTGAGTTGCGTGCATTGACAATGAAGAGAGTAGAAGGGTGCCGGTTTCAATATAATACTGCGATCTCGTGTGGCAACAAATTATGCCCACATTTGCACATTCTAAATAAGTGATTCAAAAATGCAAATCTGATCATGTCATGATCATGCATGATCCCCATCACAGCATCACTCCCATCAGCATCGCCATCTGCATCACTCATCAGTCACAGAACCTGCAATATTTTCTAAATGTGTGAGGAAAGTTTTAGCCTTCAGGAATTTTGTACGATATTTGTACTATAACTGTCAGAAATATCACTTACTAAATAGGGTGCCAATCACCCGATTATAGAACTTAGAAGTTTTACTTTTGGTTTCTAAATCTACTCTAAACACGATTCAAATGTGGATACATTTTCCAGGGGAACTAGTGCAAAAGTGCAGATACACCACCACCGACATAAAACTTACCCGGAGTTCCGGCTGAGCTCTCCATTGTTTTCCGCTGGTGTTCTCCACTTCCCTTGCATGCAGCTTGTTATCGCAGTCACGCAAATTTTAGGTTCGGTTAGGCAATTTCTTGAATTACTACTTTTGACTAACCCCAAACATATTACTCCAAGATATCCTTCATTTTCTACACGAAAAGAAATCCTAATTTGTAGAGAGGAGACTTGTTGGTAAAGGTCGAATCCAGGACTAGTTTAGTGTTAGTTGACTCAGTAATCTTCACGGCCGCCATACTACGTTTGGTGCATGCTTCCACATACAATTTAAATATTTAAGGGGCCCAGGCCCAGGCCAGTTTTTGTACACTTTTACTATAATTATATCAGGAATATATTTCTTTATACCATTGAAAAGCTATCCCCTACAAACGTCAACCAAGCTTAGAATATGGGGAATCCAACAAAACTGAATTAAAGACAATTGGACCTAAAATAAGAGTTTAAACAGCAATAATATACAGACAAATAAGTAAACATTCAATACACAATTTACGCATCTCCTCAGAGGTATATAAGGCGTATGCATTTTACATTTTAAAGATAGATACCGTATTTTGTATTATGATGCTCAGCAAACAAATTAAAGATGGCTTTTCAAATTATTCAGCTATCTTCACAGTCAAATGGTAATTTTGCAAAAAATCAGAAATGTACTCATGAAAAGTACATATTTTGGTTTAAAATAGGGTTACCTCTAAAACTTAAAAGCCATCATTAATCTGTTAATCTATAAACAAAGAATAGAATTATTCATCCAAATTTCATTGAATTTGAGTTAATACTTTTCAAGTTTTTAGAATTTTAGTCTTAAAAATGAGACTTTCGGCAAATGAGCTTACAATATTGATATATGTTGGATAAATGTGACATGGATAAAAATAGGAAAATAGCGGGATAAATAGAAGTTGTTGGTTCAATGGAAGGGCATGTTAACGGGGATAGTTGAGTATTGGACTTAACTTTAGTAACCAAAACCTGCACCATTACAGTACAAAGTAATAGTTATAACTTCACCATGCTCGAAAAGTATACACAATTACAAACGACTAAGTAAAACCCCTGTTATCATTCGGGAAATACCAATACTCAACACTACCTTTAATTTGTCCATTTTATAGCTACCCCCTACCCCACAAAGTATGTATTTTCTTAAAGCTTAGAATCCATGGATCATTTTAAGATTTTAAAAATATCAATTTTGATGGAAAAAAAATCAATACCCACTGGACCCCTTAAATTAATTTCATTTTTGAGATCCAAATGCTCGTTTTGGGAAAATCGGAAATAACTTTACTGGCCAAACTAATTGATTATATAGTATTGCTGAAATAGCATAAAAAGGGGCGAGTATGCCATGGTTTTGCCCAAATTTCAGGTGCTTTTTGCCCGAATGTTGCCGTTTTCAAAACTTGGGGGGGGGGGGGGGGGGACTGCAGCCCCCCCCCCCCCCCCCCCGACTCCTACGGGCTCCCATGCCTATGGAAACAACAGGTGAAGTTCCATCGACCATTCTTCTCGTTTCCTCTCTTTCCTTTTTTTTTTTATAGGTTTGTTCACTGGCTAAATGTAAATATTTGTTGACGACTGTGATCGAATTTACCTTACCCAAATACAAAATACAGAATTACAAAGAGTTCAAACATCTTCATTGAATTACCTCAGGTATATCGTGTATTGAGCTATTTAGAACATGATAGTTCTCGAAGAACTGAAACAAAAAGTGTATGTTGAATTTAACGAAAGTAGCCTGTTTTATCCCTTTAAGCAGGAAAATACACAATTGAGCGTACACTGTAAACAATATTCTTTCAGTTTGTAAGTATTACTTATTTTTTCCAATTAGAAATTAAGCAAAAACACATTTTTGTCCTGCGTACTCGCTAAATTTATGTTCTACAAATTTAAACATAACAACTCAATAAATTCATGTAAAAATGACATTTCAAAAATAAGTAGAAAATAAACTAGATACATTTAAGTAATTTGAACAAAAGCAAATACAAATAATTAAGTAATTTCTACTTTTTACTATTTTGAGTAACAATAATATAAGAATAGTGTAGATTTAAGTTAACTTTACAATATATTATATCTTATAACCTAACAATATTCATGAATCAGATTTGAAACATATCGAAGATTTACAATTTTTAACTAACAATCTAATATGTACATTAAAACGCCTTTATGATTATAAGTGAAATTAAAACGTACGATGAATAATCAGTGGAACGTTCATTTTCTGGAAATAAAATATTTTCAAAGTTATTTGTCGGTTCTCTTTGGGTCTTTTTACAAATATTAACTGTTAAAAATGTTCATTTAAAGACGCACCATATATAAGTTAATCATGCATGCCTACGGTATATAGGAAGAGCGAATGATAAAGCGAATGCTATAGCCTATATACCTAGGTTTAGGAATGAAGGATACTGCGTTCTGAATAAGTGAGTTAAATGGAGGAACACTTTCTGAATAAAAGCATATACAATTCCATTTCGCTACGAAAATGTATTTTACACAATTGTATTGATTCTTTCTAGTGATTTTAACTTAAATCGAATTCGTACATTTTACTTCATTAAATAGCGTAAAGAAACATACTTATTTATTTTAAGTTATGACGATTGTATGATATTTTGAGTAGAAGATACTCAAAAATTTCAAAATAGCATCAAGTTACTATTAACATAATTACTGTTAACATAATTCAATTAAGTAAATATCACGGTATTTTTGTTTACAGTGTATGGTAATTGTTATGCCCGAAGAAGACTTGTGATTCTGTTAAATGGTAAATATTACTTACATAGCCTTGGAGATAAACTAATTACTGTAATATTCGGTGTACATGTTTTTGTTTCACTTTTTACCATTCAATTAACATTTATCTGCATTTTGATAAAAGTTGTGATAAGAATACATAATCTTGCATACTTTAAGACTTGTATTATTAGTTATCGCCACATTGGCGATTTTTTAGTAGACAAGCAGTTTTCAGCAGCATTTTCCATATTAGTTATTTGACTGTGAAACATGCATTTTTATGCACTATATAAAATGGCACAATAATTAATTGCATTGTGTATTGGCATTAAACAGCAGAAATGTCAATAAATGCATCCCATTGGAATAAATGTGGGCCCATAATTTATATAATGCCTAAACGTTTCGAAAATATACCAAATACGTATTTTAAAAATTAGTTATTGATGATCTCTCTATTGAATCATTATTTTAAAAAATATCACATTCGCAATTTTTCATAATAAATAGTTGAAAACAATCTGTTTTCAGAGAGCGCTCTATTGTGTTTTTACGGCAGCCGCTACTTTTTGAATGATAACAGTCTCCTAACTTTGTAATATTTGTTTACCTTTCAGGGATGGTGGAGTTATAATTGATAGTTTGAAATGGCAGGGTGCGAGGTTTGCTTGCTGAAATTCAGTTGACTAGAACTGTATTATCCCTTTAAACTTTCAATTCAAACATCACTCTATCAGTGAACAATAGCAGCTGTACAGAGTGAGTCAGAACAAATGTCCCATCTTTTTAAAGTTGTCTTGTTTGAAGTATGAACATTATTTTAATCATGGGTTTCATGATATGTCTTGGTAGAGTTATCCTCCCAGCATATTTCGGTAACCTTTTCATTTGAATATCTGCATGCATGACTGAACATCAGACAATCTTTAGAAGACTGCCAAATCTCCCTTGCGCCAAGTGGCTGAGTAAGGAATAAAACTGCAGTGTTTTGAACAAAGACAGACAGACAGACAGACAGAACCACACACACACACACACACACACACACACACACACACAGTAAAAATTGTTTCATAATGCAGTGTTAACATGACTGTGTGTGTGTGTGTGTGTGTGTGTGCATTGTAACAATATATATACACAGTCCTATATATATCTTAGAGGCCACCTTTCTATAGCAGCCAACTTGCCTATAAACATTGTTATGGAACCTGTGTTTAGAGGTCACCTCTCTATAGTGGCCACTTTTTGGTTCTCCTTAGATGGTCACTATACACAGGTTCCACTGTATTTTATATAAATGTGTGTGTGTGTGTGTTTCTGTGCGTGTGCGTTGG